>RXON01004336.1:0-119853 GCA_009667805.1 Leptobrachium leishanense | reverse complement strand
TAAAAGGGCTGGCTTTGCTGGAGCCAGACGGAGGCAAAAGGAAATCGTCTTTTAAATCAAGCACTGTGTAATATTGTGTATCTCCCGGGGAATTAACGCCAGTAAATTGTATGGATTAGGAACCACAGGTGTAGTGTTATTGTGGCCTCGTTGACGGCTCGTAAATCTTGGACAGGGCGTACTCTTGTGTGCCTTCTTTCAGTACTGGCAGTAGGGGTGTGTTCCATGGTGACACGCAGAATTTTAATATGCCGTTATCTTTAAGTCTCTGTAAAGTATTAGTATATTCTGCTTGGCTTTTTGTGGGATATGATATTGTCTTAGGGCACAGCGTTGCGCCAGGCTTTAATTCCACATATACCGGGGGTATGTTTATGGCAAGTCCTGGCGGGTTTTCCTCCGCCCATACCCCAGGAATTTCAAGGAGTAGTGCATGCGGATCCGGCGCGGCAGGCAGAGTAGGTGCCGTGCGCCATTCTTCCTCCCTTGGCATAACTACTGCAATTTTCACAGATTGTGGATTGTGCGGACTGGCCGGATTATGCTGCCGAACAGAGCCGCCACTTTCGGGCAGGTCTAATTGAGCGTGACCCCCGGGAAGGAACGTAATTTGGGCTTGCAATTTGCACAGGATATCCCGCCCCAGGAGTTGGATGGGACATTCGGGCATATACAAAAATTCATGTTCAACATTATGCCCACCCACACTACATTTTCTAGAAGCAAGAAAAGGATATTTAGCAGACACTCCCATTGCTCCCATAATATCAACCTCATTTCCCATTGGAGGTGCAATTTGTTTAGTTACAACAGAATATTCGGCACCGGTATCAACCATAAAAACCTCATCTGTATTTCCCACTCTCATAGTGACCGTGGGCTCGTGGCTACCGAGCGGGATGGGCCCAGGTCCCCGTCAATATGCATCCTGCCCTTCGAATGATGTCCCCGCCAGTCCCACAAACCCCGCTCCATTCCCTTCACTTCTTTCATACCTTCCGTCTGTTACCTGGCCATTAGGGGCTTGACCTCCCGCCTCCCCAACTTCACCCTGTCCCCCAAATTTAGCCAAAAATGCAGGACAGTCGTTTTTCCAGTGACCTTCACCCCGGCACCACGCGCACTGATTGGGTCCTAGGGGTTCCCTAGGGGCTCCCCTACCTCTTCCTCTAGCCCCCTACCCCTTGCCCTCCCTCTGTCTGGGCCACCTCGTCCTCCACCATTCCCCATGTATCCGACCACCCGGTATGTCCCTTCTGTTTCTTTATTTCCTCTAAATCCCGGTTATGATACACCTTATTAGCGATCTCAACTAACTCGCTAATACCTTTTCCAAAAACCCATCTATTCTCTGTATTTTGTTCCGTATATCCCTTTGTGACTGACCCACAAACGAAGAGTTAATTAACCTCTGATTCTCCGTCGCTTCAGGATCAATAGGACTATACATCCTGTACGCATCCAGCAATCTCTCTAGAAACGCACTTGGGGATTCCTTAACCTCTTGCACCACATCTGCTTTTTTTCCCATGTTTGTGGGCTTTTCCCTCCCGCTTTAACACCCATAATTACAGCGGTTCTGTATGTCTGCAGATGGGCAACTCCTTCAACTGTATTGTACGGCCATTTAGGATCTGTTTTGGGGTAGTGTTCCTCTGCCCACGCTTCTGGATGAGGTTTAGCATCTGCTACGGCTTGAGCGAGTAAAATCTTTTGCGCGCTACTATTTATTCGGCTCTTTCCTCTGTGGTGAACATTGTCAACATTAATTGCTGACAATCCGCCCATGTGGGGTTATGTGTGAGCATAACTGACTCTATCATACTGGCCACTGCTGCGGGATTTGTGGAATACAGTGGTGTGTGTGTTTTCCAGTTAAAAAGATCTGTTGTCGTGAATGGGACGTATGTGTATTGCATTGGCCCTGGTTCCCATCCGCTAATGGGGGACCTGGCACCTCCCGCAAAGGCAACTGCATAGCGCTCTTGTGGGATTGTGTTGGTACAGATCCCGTGGTTTATGTATATTATTTGCTGCGCGTGTGGTAACTCCCTGGTTCTCATCCTCTTTTTCGTCATCACCATTTCCGTGGGGCACTAATTTATATACGCTCCCATCGGGCATCTCAATCTTCTCTGGTGGAGCCTCTCTGTCCCCTCCACCCGCTGCGCCCTGCTCTTCCTCCGCAGCCACTCGGGACGGAGCAGAGGGAGCTGACCGAGACATAGCAGCTGCCCGCTCCCCCCTCTCCGCCCGCGCAACCGCGGCATTCAGAGCTTCCCTAGCTGCCCCATAACATGATGGATAGGACGGGGGCAGACCATCACTCTCTTCCGGTTGTTCTAACACCGGTCTCTCTCTCTCTCCATTATTCTGGGGGTCCTGCTTCTTATTTCTCCCCGCTATCATTATAAAATGACTCTTGTTTTTAATACAATATCTCCATATATCTATATACGGGTATTGTTCAGGATGTCCGTACTGCTCTGTGACTTGGGAATGCACCTTCTGTACCAACTCCGGGTCCATTGACCCCTGCTCTGGCCATCCTGGGACTAATAACGGCCACACAACTGTACACATCACTTTTAACTTTTCTTTTGTCAAATCTACACCATAGTCATGAGTTTTATATAATGCATCGAAATTTCGCACCATGTATTCTAGGGGCGTCTCCCCCTCCTTTACCTTCTTGGGCTTTGATGACCCGTTACCCATTGTCACTCCTGAAAACAGTACCTTTTGCTATACAGATATATTATTTCAACAACAGTTAAAATCTACAGTCTGATACTTCAGCCAACAATTCGTTTGTGTCTAAGGCGCTTCCCCCTTCAGTAGCCGACTGCAGTCGCCTGAGCCGGAAACGTACGTTCGGGGTCAACACTCGTATTTGCTTCCTCGCAGAGCGAGTAGGCGCACGTTCACTCACAGCACTCGAGTCAATTCATTCACAGCACATACCGTATCAGATACTTTCAGCACAGAACAGAAAACACGTCAACTCTTTCTACTAGCCGAGGGTGCATTCCCTCCTTTGTGGCTCCTTATACCCCGTAATTTGAACTCTAACTCTTGACTGCGTGTGACTATGTGCACCCCGTTCCTTGTCTACACTTCCGTCTGCAATTCCAATCTGCTTTATGGATAATCTACCCACTCAGCACCACTATCTCTGCAGCTACCGCTGGCTCCACTATGAGCCCTTCTCACTACACGGCGTACACACTAGGCACTGACTCAGGCTCTCAGCCCAGTCACAGAAAAACCCTCCTCCTTTCCCGTTTACCCACGTGGTGAAGCTCTGTTTACAAACACTGACTAAATGACTCGTGCAACTCCACGTGGCTACCTCCTCCCTCTCTTACAGAACTACACTTTGATTGGCATTCAATTCCCCGAATCCAGACACCCGCTAGCCACTCTGGCTCCTTAGCAATGTCAGTGCTATCAGCGGCGGGCTAGATATGCCAATAGGATGGTGGCCATCGCATCCTCTTATCCGTCTATCTCAGTCGGACGTTTCCCCTAGATACGGTATCTCCTTCAGACATACAAAACATAGAAGACACGTTACCTATCGCCGGCGCTGCTCGCTATTTCCTCAGACTCGGGTGTCCCAGTTCCCGGGTCAGGGGTCCGTTTGGGACGAGACGAGGTCCACTGAACAGGAAATCCTGCTTGGCGCCTGCAGATGTCAGCTCACCTTCAACGGACGCCCAACCAGCGGGATTCTCGTGCACCTGCAGTCAATATCGACGCACTGTGTTCAGCAGCCGTTGCCTGTGTCCTGGCAAAGGGCCCGTTATCCCGGCTATCGAGCCCCCAAGAAATGTAACCGGAGTCAGACTGGTTCACTTCTAAAACGGCGCCGGACCAGACACAAGCAAGGATTGTCCAAACACGAGTCTCTTCAGGAAAGGCAAACGTTTATTGTGTCGTCACACAAGTGCTCACACAGGATTGAATCGCAAAGAGTGAGCCCCTTCTCCCCCCCGTGCAAGGGATCTTATACCCAAAAATACGTAATTAGGTACATCCCAATTAGCCCACCTCCCGATGACACTTTATTCCACCCCACGTGGGTTAATACCTCCCATCATTAGCATAAACACAAAGAACATTCCACATCTAACTATAAATTGATACACTTCATGTTAGTTTGACAGTCTGTGATTTGTTGTGCTGTCTTTCTCCGGGCAGTGCCTCCCTCCCTATAGGCTTTGTTTATTCAGATAGCCTGGGGCCTGGTCTGTTTTCTATGTTCTCTTTGTTCCTCTGCACATCTCAATGACCTTGCCTCATTCATAAATCTTCCTGTCCCTCCGTGCCAAGAGCTGGCCGGATTCTGCCTGGTCTTCTTGTTAGCTTTTCTAATCTAACTCACATTCCTTAAATTCTACGTGAGCTCTGCTCTTCTCATCTAAATAAAATCTATTCTATTTACTGGTGAACCAATATTCTGAACAAGATAGCTGCCTGGCTCATAGTAGCAACCATCTTCCAGCCTGATTCTCCTTCAGGGCAGCTGGTTGTGGGGGTGGGGCAGCGTGGTGAGGGGGTGGGGGAGCTGGTTGTGGGGGTGGGGCAGTGCGTTGAGGGGGGGGGCAGAGTGGTGAGGGGGTGGGGCAGTGCGTTGAGGGGGTGGGGCAGTGTGGTGAGGGGGTGGGGCAGTGCGTTGAGGGGGAGCTAGTTGTGGGGGTGGGGCAGTGCGTTGAGGGGGTGGGGCAGCGTGGTGAGGGGGTGGGGCAGCTGATTGTGGGGGAGCTAGTTGTGGGGGAGGGGCAGCTGGTTGTGGGGGTGGGCCGTGTGTGTGTTGAGGGGGTGTGGCAGCTGGTTGTGGGGCAGTGAGGGGGTGGGGCAGTGTGGTGAGGGGGTGGGGCAGCGGGTGAGGGGGTGGGGCAGTGTGGGGGTGGGGCAGCGGGTTGTGGGGCAGTGAGGGGGTGGGGCAGCGTGGTGTGGGGTGTGCAGTGAGGGGGTGTGGCAGTGTGGTGTGGCAGTGGGGTGTGGCAGTGAGGGGGTGGGGCAGCGTGTTGTGGGGTGGGGCAGCGTGGTGAGGGGGTGGGGCAGTGTGGGGGTGGGGCAGCGTGTTGTGGGGGGGGGGGGGCAGCGTGGTGAGGGGTGTGGCAGTGTGGGGGTGGGGCAGTGAGGGGGTGGGGCAGCGGGTTGTGGGGCAGTGAGAGGGTGGGGCAGCGGGTTGTGGGGCAGTGAGAGGGTGGGGCAGCGGGTTGTGGGGTGTGGCAGTGAGGGGGTGTGGCAGTGTGGGGGTGTGGCAGTGAGGGGGTGTGGCAGTGAGGGGTGGGGCAGCGTGTTGTGGGGTGTGGCAGCGTGGTGAGGGGGTGGGGCAGTGTGGGGGTGGGGCAGCGTGTTGTGGGGTGGGGCAGCGTGGTGAGGGGTGTGGCAGTGTGGGGGTGGGGCAGTGTGGTGAGGGGGTGTGGCAGTGAGGGGTGGTGCAGCGTGGTGAGGGTGTGGCAGTGAGGGGGTGGGGCAGCGGGTTGTGGGGCAGTGAGGGGTGGGGCAGCGGTTGTGGGGCAGTGAGAGGGGGGCAGCGGGTTGTGGGGGTGTGGCAGTGAGGGGGTGTGGCAGTGTGGGGGTGTGGCAGTGAGGGGGTGTGGCAGTGAGGGGTGGGGCAGCGTGTTGTGGGGTGGGGCAGCGTGATGAGGGGGTGGGGCAGTGTGGGGTGGGGCAGCGTGTTGTGGGGTGGGGCAGCGTGGTGAGGGGTGGGGCAGCGTGTTGTGGGGGGGGCAGCGTGGTGAGGGGTGTGGCAGTGAGGGGGTGGGGCAGCGTGTTGTGGGGTGGGGCAGCGTGGTGAGGGGTGGGGCAGTGTGGGGGTGGGGCAGCGTGTTGTGGGGGTGGGGCAGCGTGTTGTGGGGGTGGGGCAGTGTGGGGGTGGGGCAGCGTGTTGTGGGGGTGGGGCAGCGTGGTGAGGGGTGTGGCAGTGTGGGGGTGGGGCAGCGGGTTGTGGGGATGTTTGTGTCTGTACTAGTGGAATTTTCTACTTATTGATGTTTTGGGGCGTGGCTGTGTCAGGGTGTGGGCGGGGCTACGTGAGGGAGGGGACACACATACTCCGTTGCTTTAGTTCCTCTTGTACGCGCATTAATGACGTCAACCGAGAGCGCTGAATGTTCATTGGTTTCCCTGAACTGCGTTGATCTTGCGTTGAGTGAAAGCCCCTGATGCCGTCAGCCAATCAGTGCACGCCCTTCTTTATTCTTTTAGCCAATCCAGGAAGTAAATGCCCCGCACCATAAAATTTCCCTTAATACGTAGCCCGACCAGACACCCAATCAGCAGGCAGCTCGCTCAGCACTTTAAACCAATCAGCATTCTTCTGTCGTTTGCCTCGTGCGGCGTCTTGTCACCTGATTCATATTTCCCGCTAATTTGTTACTTCGGCCAATCATAAGTGAGATAAGTGCCATGTCGCGCACAGCAGCCAATCAGCAGACGCGCCGATGTGATTGACGTGCCTGGCCGGTTATATATAGGCGGCGTGTGAAGCGGTACCGGGCTCTCGGTATAGGAGGGGGGAGGGGCACAGTCTGAACGTTAAGAAAACGGTACAGCTATGACTGAGGTGGAGCTCCGGGAGCCCGAACCGACAACCCAACCGGAGATTATCAAGCCGGGGCCCCCGCGGAGCCAGGCCAGCAAGAGGATCATGGGTAAGAATGGAGGGGCCGCATCACCCCTACAGTACTGTGTGACGTCATGTTACCTATAGCCCTGTGCAGCTCTGTGATACGCTCATACACACCGTGTTACTGTGTTTTATAGCTGTGCAGCTCTGTGATACGCTCATACACACCGTGTTACTGTGTTTTATAGCTGTGCAGCTCTGTGATACGCTCATACACACCGTGTTACTGTGTTTTATAGCTGTGCAGCTCTGTGATACGCTCATACACACCGTGTTACTGTGTTTTATAGCTGTGCAGCTCTGTGATACGCTCATACACACCGTGTTACTGTGTTTTATAGCTGTGCAGCTCTGTGATACACTCATACACACCGTGTTACTGTGTTTTATAGCTGTGCAGCTCTGTGATACGCTCATACACACCGTGTTACTGTGTTTTATAGCTGTGCAGCTCTGTGATACGCTCATACACACCGTGTTACTGTGTTTTATAGCTGTGCAGCTCTGTGATACGCTCATACACACCGTGTTACTGTGTTTTATAGCTGTGCAGCTCTGTGATACGCTCATACACACCGTTACTGTGTTTTATAGCTGTGCAGCTCTGTGATACGCTCATACACACCGTGTTACTGTTTTATAGCTGTGCAGCTCTGTGATACGCTCATACACACCGTGTTACTGTGTTTTATAGCTGTGCAGCTCTGTGATACGCTCATACACACCGTGTTACTGTGTTTTATAGCTGTGCAGCTCTGTGATACGCTCATACACACCGTGTTACTGTTTTTTATAGCTGTGCAGCTCTGTGATACGCTCATACACACAGTGTTACTGTGTTTTATAGCTGTGCAGCTCTGTGATACGCTCATACACACCGTGTTACTGTGTTTTATAGCTGTGCAGCTCTGTGATACGCTCATACACACCGTGTTACTGTGTTTTATAGCTGTGCTGCAGCTCTGTGATACGCTCATACACACCGTGTTACTGTGTTTTATAGCTGTGCAGCTCTGTGATACGCTCATACACACCGTGTTACTGTGTTTTATAGCTGTGCAGCTCTGTGATACGCTCATACACACCGTGTTACTGTGTTTTATAGCTGTGCAGCTCTGTGATACGCTCATACACACCGTGTTACTGTGTTTTATAGCTGTGCAGCTCTGTGATACGCTCATACACACCGTGTTACTGTGTTTTATAGCTGTGCAGCTCTGTGATACGCTCATACACACCGTGTTACTGTGTTTTATAGCTGTGCAGCTCTGTGATACGCTCATACACACCGTGTTACTGTGTTTTATAGCTGTGCAGCTCTGTGATACGCTCATACACACCGTGTTACTGTGTTTTATAGCTGTGCAGCTCTGTGATACGCTCATACACACCGTGTTACTGTGTTTTATAGCTGTGCAGCTCTGTGTGATACGCTCATACACACCGTGTTACTGTGTTTTATAGCTGTGCAGCTCTGTGATACGCTCATACACACCGTGTTACTGTGTTTTATAGCTGTGCAGCTCTGTGATACGCTCATACACACCGTGTTACTGTGTTTTATAGCTGTGGAGCTGATACGCTCATACACACTGCACATTGCTGTGGATTCTGTGATACAGTAATGTGCATTGAGTTTTATTGCTGTGCAGTTTATACACTCTGCACACTGCGTTTTACTGCTGTGGAGCGCTGATACGCTGATACACTCCGCATTTTGTGCTGAGTGGCGGCTAGTGACTTTTCATGCTTTTTAGTGCTCCAGTCTGGAACATGGAAGTTTTTATTCATGAATGGGAAAGTCTGGTTCTTCCACCTCATATGTGGACAATCCCTAATCTAGGGAATACAGTTTACACGTATTGAGACAAATGGTCATAAATTCAATAATTAGGGCCAATTTCTGGATTGCATTTAAGATGTGTACATAAAATATGAAGGATAAAAAAAAGTGAATAAAGTAATTTGCCTATAACCAAATGTTGATCCCACAAGAAATCCGGTTTAGTATTGCACATATTTTTGCATTTGGCACTTTAAGGTAATATTTGGGTGCATCATCTGTCATTAAGGGGTTAAGGGTGGCATCTGGTGTGTGGCTGTCTCCAGTCAGGCCTCAGATAAGGTTTGTTTGCCCCCTTCAGACCTTTAATTATGAAGCAGCCTTGTGGTTAAGGGCCTTGTCTGTTATCAGCTTTCAGACAAAAATCCAGTAATCTTCCTGGACAATCACACGGATTAACCTCCTAGTGACCAGGCAGTTTTACTGTAATCTGAAAGTGCCCGCTGTGGTTTGTACGTTTCTGCACGGTTTGTGTTTTGATTTAATTTTCCTCCTTAAAGGTAGGTTGAGCAGAGTGCTTTCTGTCCGTTCCTTTATGGAGAATAATGGCCTAGATCTTCACCCGTAGCAAATGATGAAATGCTCTTCAATGCCTCAAAGAACCTAAAACGGGGCATAGAGTAGTAAACCCTGACACCATATGTCGTAAATCAGAATGATCGCACTCACATGGGATGATGTCTCCGGACAGACACTGGATTTAAAGGCAGCTGGTGGCTTGTGTGGCAACGCCAGATAGTGGCAGGAAGTGCTGGGCTGCTCTGCAGCTAGGGGCTGGGCTGCTCTGCAGCTAGGGGCTGGGCTGCTCTGCAGCTAGGGGCTGGGCTGCTCTGCAGCTAGGGGCTGGGCTGCTCTGCAGCTAGGGGCTGGGCTGCTCTGCAGCTAGGGGCTGGGCTGCTCTGCAGCAGGGGGCTGGGCTGCTCTGCAGCAGGGGGCTGGGCTGCTCTGCAGCAGGGGGCTGGGCTGCTCTGCAGCAGGGGGCTGGGCTGCTCTGCAGCAGGGGGCTGGGCTGCTCTGCAGCAGGGGGCTGGGCTGCTCTGCAGCAGGGGGCTGGGCTGCTCTGCAGCAGGGGGCTGGGCTGCTCTGCAGCAGGGGGCTGGGCTGCTCTGCAGCAGGGCTATCTCCTTAGAGCGTATTGCTACAGGCACTGCTTTAGCCACGATGAAAAGAGGAAAACGTTCACCAGCTGCTTTTAAAACTTTTTTTAATGCTCTAAAATAAATGAAATTCCTGATTAAAGGGTAGTACAATAAAACGCGTTTCGCGGGTCACAGCCGCTTCCTGTGTCATTTCTCTAGTTTTCCTCTTGTTCGTTTATGGAACCCACACATTATATATACCATTTCTCGTCATTTAAATGGAATTTCTAAAGATTCCATTATTTTAATTATCTTATTTACGATTATGGAAAAGACTAAACTTTAATCCACAAAATCTAAAACCACCAAAACTAACCCCAGCTAATTTCTACCCTTTTTTTTTGTCCTAATTCTAGAAATACCAAATTTTTACATTTTGCTTTTTAACCCCTTCAGTGCTGAGCCATTAAACCTGTGTGCTGAGCTCATTTTGAGGGTTTTATGCTCATGTGATTTAAAGTCATATTTTAGAACACCCACCCCTGCCTTCCAAAGAAAAAATAAACACCCTTTTAATTACACTAAACATGGTTATGTTTTGTCACGGAATGACGCAAGAGGCTCGGCAGCAAAGCCCAGGACTCTCAGCCAGGGACAGTTTCAATGACGTTGGTGTTACCATGGACTCTTAAGTGCCGTTGCACCGTAGGAACACCTTGATTTCTTTATTAGATGTGGTTGTTATTGCGTGATGTAATAAGTGTTCCCTGTATGTATAACCGTGTAAAGTATGTAAGACACCCCTTGTATGATTCTGGCCGTCGCCATTGCCCATCCCCTCGTGGGTCTGGAGAGAACAAAGGGATTCCAGGCTCAAAATGGGGGCCGAGCTGGATCCGGTCGGAGTGGCCGATTCGGAACGTCCGGTAACGAATCGGCACCACCTCGATTCGGGGGCGACCAATCTGAATCGGGACCAATGTCCCCAACTCGAAAGGGCCAATGAGACCCATGGGGGGCGGGCAGGGATCCCATTGTCCTTGTATGACTGTTGATAAATACATGTGAAGTTTTCAGTAAGGTTCAGTTCAACCTGTACATACAGCTTCGCCTGGTGTCTTCCTTGAGCCTACACCACAGGAGATTCCCCGCAGTCTCCTGTGCACCCCATTGCCCAGGTACCAATCCCTGAATCAGAGCGGTGGCGCTTCATCCACGCATCAGCCCAACGAACCGCCGGAACCGCTGAACTCTGCATCCCCGAATCAGAGCGGCGGCACTTCGTCCGCGCATCGACACAGCGAAACGCTGCGCATCCGAAACGTTTCCCTCCAGGGCAGCTAACCCAGCAGACGGTCCCATCTCTCCCAAGGTCAGTGGATCAGCCGCTTGAGACGCCGAGTGCCGTGACGCTCGGTAGTCGGGCTGGTCTCTGCAGGGGTCCCTCCCTGTATCCCGCCAACCCTTCCCCAGGGTCACTCGAGACGCCGAGTGCTGTGCCACTCGGTAGTTGGGTCGGGCGGTGAGAGCGCAAGGAGGGGCAGATAGGAGCACACCCGCAGGCGGACAACACCCATTCCGTCACATGTTTATCATTGGAAAGGCTGTGATCCTGCTTTTCCAATGATGCCAAACATGCTGGCATGGAACGTGAGATACAGGGTACAAAGTACCCCAGCTCCCCTTGGCAGCCAGGGGGTTAACTGCCATCATTGCACATATGGCGACGCCATCAGTGGGTGGGGGGTGACCCGGAGGCTTGGCTGACATCCAAGATGTTAGCCATGTCTGTGGCAGATTGCAATCCAGCACCAAAGATGGGCACTGCTGGAAAGTAGGGATGCACCGATTACTAGTATCGGTGCCGATACGGAGTTCTGCATGAGTACTTCTTACTTGTGCAGATGCCCCTGATACCTCCCCGATACCAGAAGCAGCATTGAGCTGGCTTACTGACATCTGAGGGGCTGGGGTGGCTGTCCGAGTGCTCTAACAGCATTTGGACCGGCCCCTGCAGCTGACCACATTTCTTCTACCTTCCAACGAGCGCCACCTGCAGTCTTTAAGTGGCCGCTCGTTGGGAAGCCCCAGGTGTGATCTCAGGGTTCGCGAGATCGAGCTGGGAGAAATCTTGAGAGATCGTGCCTGGGGTCTTCTCAACAAGCGACTGCTTGAAGACTGTGCAGGTGGCGCTCATTGGATTTGTAATAAATGCGGTCAGCTGCAGGGGCCTGTCCGACTACTGTAAGAGCCTTCTGCGCGTGTGTCGGCCTTCTGCGCGTGTGTCGGCCTTCTGCGCGTGTGTCGGCCTTCTGCGCGTGTGTCGGCCTTCTGCGCGTGTGTCGGCCTTCTGCGCGTGTGTCGGCCTTCTGCGCGTGTGTCGGCCTTCTGCGCGTGTGTCGGCCTTCTGCGCGTGCGCCCCCGCGTGTGTGTGTCGGCCTTCTGCGCGTGCCTATACATGTATCTGATGCTGCATGTGGGGTGTATTGTATACCAAAATACACCACCAGCATTAGATACATGTATACCCAACAGACACCAGACCAGTTCTGTACCATCAATGGACCCCAATGCCGGGATATCGTGACCGCCCAGACAACAGAACCTTCTGCTCGTCAGGGGTTTTATTTTCTCCAATGATAAAAAACATCTGACGCGTTTTGTGGAACCACCTCCAGACATGTGAAAGCGCTCGTAACGGCCGACAATATATACCAACATACATTTAAAAACAAACCGTTACAAGCGCTTTCACATGTCTGGAGGTGGTTCCACAAAACGCGTCAGATGTTTATCATTGGAGAAAATAAAACCCCTGACGAGCAGAAGGTTCTGTTGTCTGGGCGGTCACGATATCCCGGCATTGGGGTCCATTGATGGTACAGAACTGGTATGAAGTAGAACCCATTGAAGAATTCCGAGTCCAGGACCCAGTAACACAACATTGACGTAAAGCGGGACGCCGTGATCATGACGGGCGAGCAGATCTCTTGGATCCTGTGAGTTCTTAAGGGGCCGTCCTTAAACATATTGAGCTATGGTTTAATGTTTGTGGTTTTTAGTCATTTCCCCATTTTTATACTTGGCCAGCTCTTACCTTGTCTGTGCTACCCCTTACATCCCCTGTTCCTGGATTCCCCTGGATCTGGGCTGGGATCACATGATCTGCCTGCTCCCTATTTATATGCCGTCTCTCCCCGGGGCTCTTGTATAAAGGGACACGAGCTCCATGGCTTTTCTGTCTGTGGTTCTAGTTCTGCTGGCATAGATTTTCCCTATGATTCCTTTGTATTCATTTGCTGGTCTCTGGCCGGTCTGTCCCTCCCGTTGCCTTGTCTGGTATATTTTGGTGTGTTTTGTTGTGTACGGCTGAAACCTTTAATCAATGATAGTTAACGATTTCCCTTATAGATTAATGGTCCTGTGTTACAGCACACCCTGTTTAGGCTAGGGTCAGACCAGCGCCTTTTCTACAGACTGCGCCCGTGCAGTACGGATGCACTTCTTGAGGGAAGACGCTAGGGATCGACCGATTATCGGTTCTACCGATATTTTGGGCCGATTTTGGGATTTTTCAAGTATATCGGTATCGGTGTTCAGGCCCCCGATATTACCGATATTTTTTATTATTTTTTTCCTGCTTGCCGCCGCTCCCCAGCGCGCTCGGTCACTGCGGCGCATGCGCTGTGTTCTTGTTCCTTTGCAGGGGAAGCCGACCAATGAGGAGCTTACGCCGCCCACCACATGGTCATCGCGTCAGCAGCAGGCATGGAGAACAACCCCGAGATGCTGAACGAAGTCTTCTCCCAGCTGGGGGTTTCTGGTGACTGGAAATTTGAGGATGTCATCGGCTTTGAAGAGTCATCTCTTAGCGCCGTGCCAAAGCCTGTCTGTGCGCTGATGCTGGCTTTTCCCCTCTCAGAGCAGCATGAAGCTTTCAGGGAGAAACAGAAGGCAGAGATAAAGGAGGAGTACAATCCCAAAGTGTATTTTCTGAAGCAGACAATCGGTAACTCTTGTGGCATGATCGGGCTTATCCATGCAGTGGCAAATAACAGGGACAAACTGACTTTGGCTGAGAAATCTGCTCTGAAGGAGTTTCTGGATGAATCTGCTTCGCTTTCTCCTGAGGAGCGGGCTAAACTCCTGGAGGAGAATGAGGTCATACAAGCTGTTCACAATGCTGTTGCAGCTGAAGGACAATGCAGGGTACAAGATGATGTAAGCTTTCATGTCATACTGCTAACTCAAGTTGACGGACACCTCTATGAGCTTGATGGAAGAATGTCAGTTCCAGTAGACCATGGACCAACATCTGAAGACTCCTTATTGAAGGATGCAGCTGGAATCTGCAGGCAGTTCACTGAACGAGAGAAGGGAGAAGTTCGCTTTTCAGCAGTGGCACTCTGCAAGTCTTCCTAGACACATAAATGCTTCAGTCTACACTTGTTCGCAGTGATGCTCAAGTCACCTGTTGTCTTACTTGCACTAATGCCTTGTCAGAAGCTCCATGGAAGTGCTTAGAAAGCTGGTTGTTGCAGTTTAATGCTTTAGTTCTCACCGTTCTTGTAACTGCCAGGCTCCCCAATGCTGCACTTTGTTCAGAATAAAAGTTTGAAATGTTAAAAAAAAAAAAAAAAATTACATTGGCCCGCAGCTGTGTGTGTGCACTCTCAGTCTGCACACACACAGCTGTGGGCCATTTTTTATTCACCTGCTGCAGGTTGAACTTTAGGCAGGGCTGTGTTTAAGGGGGCTTCAGGTCAGCTGAGCTCTGGGTTGCAGTGCTGTGTCCCGGGCTGTAACTGCTCATTATGGATGGAGTCAGTGGACGGAGCAACGGGGCTTTAAAGATGGATGGAGCTGAGGAAGGAGGGGGAGCTGCTGCAGCTAGTGGGGTTGGTTAGTGCCTGACTGTGTGGGGCTAGTGAAGGGAGCAGAGCACTCAGCAGCACACCCTGGTTGTAATTACTTAAAGGAACAGACAGCCAGCTAGGGATCTACAGTTAAACATACAGTGAACCTTTTTTTTCAGGCCGGTGACCGGGTCTTACCCTGCTCTCTCCGAGATCTGCATGCAGGGTCGGTCGACCCCCTAATTTAATGTTTAAAATATGATTAAACATGTTCAGTTTATACCAGATTTGTATGAAATTGTGTTATTTTTCAAAAATTTAAGCACAAAGAATATCGGCCCCTGATATCGGTTATCGGCCAGAGAGACGGCCGATAATCGGTATCGGTATCGGCCTGGAAAAAACCATATCGGTCTATCCCTAGAAGACGCAGTAGTGGCCAGTTTTTGTGACTGACGTTGTTTTTGACGGATGTAGGAGGGAAAATAAATTAAAATGAAAACATTTTGTCCGTCAAAAATGCTGGATGTATAAATGCAGTCCGTCTGACCACATTCCATCACTCACACACAAAGCTATGCGGACGTGGTGCACTTCTCACGTCTGTCCTAGCGGTTCAACGTTCTCGCTAACCTGCGTCCACACTTCCATGCAGATGTGCTTTGTGTGTGGGCCTTCATTGGTCATGATCTGCTACCACAGATGTACTAAAGTGCAGCTACATGAACGTTAACACTGCATTCGTCTGACCCCAGCCTTAGAATCAAACGGAGTTAAACGTGAACCTCAGCTTCGGAGCTGATTGGAGAAGACGCGCTGCTGCTTTACTAGCTATGATTTTAGAGCTAGATTTAGTTCTAGGTTTATGTCAGACACAACCAGTTTGTTTTTATTCTGTTTACAACAGTAGCAGAACTATAACACATGGGATACTGTCACTGGGTGAAAGAGCTGTATGACTGTTTTATCCTTACTTGAAGCTAGACTCCTGTGCTACCACCCCACCCTCCTGCCACACATTTTGGTCGGGAACTGCCATTCTTTCCTTTTGATCTGGTCCCTTTCCCAAAACTCACTCCCACACTCAGATCCGGTCTTATGTCCATACCCACTGTCAGATATAATCTCTGCACGTGACTACAACACGTCATATATTGGACTTCTCAGCAGCTAGCCTCCAATATGGCAGGGATTATTAGTCAATAAACTTATACGAGACACAAATATCAGTTGTTTATATTTACTAGAAATTCTTCTAATTGTCTGTCTTTTGCTTTGAAGAATACACTAATCGGATAAAAATATATTTATTGCGTAATACAAAAAAGTTTCAAATCTCATATCATAAACAAAGATTTATAAACCACAATCCATCAGCAAATAAAAACTAGCTTCACGATTAGTGACTGCATATGATTAATATCATTTACCTTATTGGTTAGTAACTAATACACAAATGGTTAATAAACATTTCTGCTTAATACAACATGCATTTCCCAGCAAACCGCTAGATAGCAGAGATATCTATCTAATCTATGTGGATCAACAAAAGATGAGCTATTTTAGAATAAAAACTTATTTAGTGAATCCTCCCCTAATCTCGAGAATTAAACTTCGAATCTTTTGCTTTTTATTGTAGTTATATAATTCCTTGCTTATTAATTTCAATCACAGTAATTTTCAAATTCAATATATATATTGGTATATTTACAACAGTTTATTTTAGGATAAATCCTTATGTCCACTTCATATCTCTATCTGCAGAATAGAAATATTTAGTTTCTGGAGCTAACAGACTGAGATTTCTCAGATTTTTATCTATTGCAAGAAATACTACAAATATATAATTACATTAATTTAAATAGCTCTCATACATTTCCTCCAATCTGGATTTTGAGTTACTGCCTTAAAATTCTTTATGTAATATTGTTTTTGGAATATGTGAAAATTATCTATCAGATAATCAATGCATGTGAGTTAGAGATTTGGTGAGTCTTGAGTGCATTGTCCTGGGATGGTCTGCTAGCGATGTAAGTCTCTGAATGCCTCATGTCCTGGAATCTGCAGGAATGCCCTGGACTCTGCATACTTAGCGATGGTCTGCGTGAATGCCTCCTTAACAATGTGCGGCTTCAATTATAGTCAATTTGACGTCACTGGCAAATTATTCATTATATCAATTCTAATACTTACTATCCTCTGGAGGGCAGTATTGCACTTAATTAAATTCACCATTTAAGTTTTATAATTCTTATCTCATGTCAGAGGTCAATTTGCACACAAAGACCTTCTTAGACATTGTCTCTCGCCAGAATCAAATTTATGTCCCTACTCAAAGTTTTTACTGAGTCTTTATCAGTTGAATTCCTTTCTCTGGCGAAAATCAACAGCATCTATTCAAGAATTCTATTTACCAATTAAACTCTCTACAATTTAAATTGGAGCGTCTGTTTTCTACTGTAAATATAATAAAATATACCTTGATTTATAGAATTATATTTTGTGAATATAATCCTCCATTATACAGATTTTAACTTATTTTTCCAATACCCAAAGACAATATCTTTGTTTTAAAGACTTAAGACAAGTCAATAAATTTAAATGTGACATGTCTAGCACTTAGCTTGGGCATTATATCACACAAAGACATTTTAAGGTTCCTTCATGTCTGGTATTTCTAAAAAAAAAAAAATAAGATTTCACCTAGCCATGAACGATTTAAAAAATAATCTGTTAATTTCTAAACCTAGAGAAAAAGAAAAGACTTTCTAATTAAAAACAAAATGGCTACAGGCATCCATTCTAATTTTTCTCCTTCTGTAATATACCCGACACCACTCCCTCTCACACTCAAGTCACTTGAGCAAAGTCACTTCCACCTCCAGTCCCTCCTCCCACTCTGTTCACGCAATTAAAAAGGGACACTCTATGCACCCTGACCACTTTAACTTAACCCCAATTTCATGCGGACATCTATGACCAAGTGCTTGTAGCCGTGTTCATTTGAGAAAGCAAACATGGGCTTAAGAGGCGCATGCATCGACCCATCCCTCTGGCCAAGCGCTCGCAGCATCGACCCATCCCTCTGGCCAAGCGCTCGCAGCATCGACCCATCCCTCTGGCCAAGCGCTCGCAGCATCGACCCATCCCTCTGGCCAAGCGCTCGCAGCATCGACCCATCCCTCTGGCCAAGCGCTCGCAGCATCGACCCATCCCTCTGGCCAAGCGCTCGCAGCATCGACCCATCCCTCTGGCCAAGCGCTCGCAGCATCGACCCATCCCTCTGGCCAAGCGCTCCTTGTGACCGTACGGACGTACAAAAGTTATGTACAATATGCAAATTACTTATTTACATAAAATTCCTTTTTAGTAAAAAAAATTCTAAATCCGATATTAATTGATCGAAATAATTGTTTGAGTGTGTGGGTTGTCTGTGTGTAGACTCCTGGCTTTTCAGATATCCCTCTGGTTACTGGTCTCTGCCTTATGCATGACAACCCCTTCTGGTTCGTAACTCCAGTCCTTGTTTTTGACATCTATGCCCCTCTTGTTCTGTCACCCAGCTGCCTTTAGAACCGACAGCCTTTCTAAGGACCGTATCCCAGATTAGGGTTTCCTAGTGTGTGCTGCTGGGTGCCAGTAGATCGATCTCTCCTTTAACCGTCTCCTGTTCTGTGGGGCTCCCTCGTCTCCTGTTTAAAGGGGCCCCTGTGACACACCGCACATTACTGCAAGTTTTATTGTTGTGCAGCTCAGATACTCGTACACACTGCATGTTGCGATACTATGCAGAAGGCTTGAACTCTTAATGCCCTAACTCTTTGCTTCTTGTAGCCACGCAGGTCCAGGGCACGGTGAAATGGTTCAATGTCCGGAACGGTTATGGCTTTATAAACAGGTATTCAGCTTGCAGGACAGGCAGCTCGTTGGGTTGGGGATTTAAGAGGGGGTTGTCACTTGCAGTTTGCATGTTGTAGGGTTGCACTAGGATGGTGTATGACTGCTTTTTGACGTTTTTTGGTCCTGGCAGTAATGGTATGTGGTGGTCACTGGATGTAACTGGGTCACTGGCTGCGTTGGGATGGTGAGTGCCACTAGCATTGGGGTTTCCTGGGCATGTGGGTGTGTTGCAGGGGTCACAGGGTTGTTGGTATGAAATAAAGTTCCCATGTTTTTGCAGGAATGACACCAAAGAAGACGTCTTTGTCCACCAGGTAAATACTGGGGGTTAAATCCACTTTTTTTGTATTTTGCCACAATGAATACATTGATATTTCTCGTTTTCGGTATGTCCTGAGTGGTGAGTATGTAGTTGGGTGTCTTGCCTGAGGACATTTACTGGAGAGGAGCTCTTGCCGGGATTCCAAACTTTGTCTCCACAGTTATAGAGCAGTGATGTCAGGTGATTTGTCTCTGCAAGTCGTGGATCTTCTAGATGGAGGCACCCCTTCTCGCCACATCTTGGGTTGTAATTGGTCCGTGCAGAACTTACTGACTCCAGGGAGTTGTGTTGCTTTGATTCTTGTGATGTACTGCCTGGCACCCCAACTGTGTGCCTCCGTCAAACTCTAGCTTTCTCCAAACTGGAACCCGAAATCCAGCATCTACAACCCAAACCTCCATAAAATCACCAGGCATGACCAGTGTTCTAGAGTCACAGCAGAAGACTAAAGCCTGAGATACACTGAGCGCATAGTGACACACAGTGTAGCGAAGCAAACATTTTGCAGGCGACTTCACTCTACTCCGCCTCGCAGCGTGTCTACACTGCATTATGATTGCTTCTCACCACACTGGACAGGAATCCACTAACTAAATTAAAATGTACATAAAGTGCATGTCATATAAACAAGTTTCTATTGAATGAAGTACATTATTCTTTATAAAGTGCCAGCATTTTCCGCAGCGCTGTACAATAAGCACAGTATAGACAGGGTTACAATACATTGAACAACATTTGACAAACAGTACAGGAGGAGATGAGGGCCCTATTCCCATAGGAACTCACAATCTGGGAGGGTTGGACACAGGAGGAGAGGACTGTAAGGTGAGAGTGATTGATGGTTGCGTCAGTGAGTTGGGGGGTAGGCTTCCCTAAATAGGAACGTTTTAAGGGAGCGTTTGAAGGAAGAGAAGTTAGGGGAAAGTCTGACAGTACGAGGGAGAGCGTTCCAGAGAGTGGGGCTGCGCGTGAGAAATCCTGCAGTCTATCATGGGAAGAGGTGATGCGGGGAGAAGCTAGGTGCAGGTCACTGTTTGACCTTAGGGAGCGGCTGGGGTGTATTTGGTGATTAGTGAGGACAGGTAGTGGGGCGCTGAGTTAGTGAAGTACATATAAATTACTGCCAATTTAATAGGAATAGTATAAAAAATTTAGAAAAAAGGTGTATGATACACCTATACACATCCCCAGGTAGCAGGGGGTGACATTTGGGCTGCATGGGGACTCGGGCAGTGTTTTTTTTATTGGCGACTGTACTGGGCAGGTGTGCAATTCACATTATGGAAGGGAGGGGGGGGTCCCAGTGGCTTGGTCCTGCTGCAGGGCAGCTCTCGTCTATGCTGCTGCGCCAAGGCGAACAGACAGAGTGCAGACTCCAGAGCAACGCTGGTGGGAGGGATCTACAGCACATGCGCAGTGTGCTGCAGATCCGGGCCCCCCTCTCATCATGCTGCTCCGCTGAAGGGAAAGCTTGCTTTTTCGAACTTCTGTCACTCAGGCCGTGTCACCATGCGGCGCTGAGTGAAGGAGTTGGAATAAATCTGGATACACTGAGTGCGTCTCGACATGAGGCGCCGCCTACAGGCGCTGCACCTTGCATTGTGCTTAGTGTATCTCAGGCTTAAAGGAACACAAAAAATCACCCCCCCCCCCTGTTTTTTAATCCTAACCTATCCCTATTCCCTTAATATAGTTGTTTTTTGTTTTTGTGTTAACGGTAATACTTACCCTAAAATCTTCTTGTTTCCAGCGCTGTTTATTTTTTATACTCCTCTTCCGCTCCCGTCCTTGTTTCTTCTTCTTGCCTTCTGTTTTACGTGAGAAGCGCGCATGTGCGCCTCTCACGTAAACCAGCCAATCGGCAGGCTTCCTCCCGGCTCCCTCTGAGGATTAGTGTTGCGCGCAAGAGGATGCACACTAACCCTCAGAGGGAGCCGCCAGCTTCTGCGGTGAGTTAGAGACATCATCGCGCTGAAAGCTGAAAGCGCGATGACGTCTCCTACTCGGCAAAAGTCGGCAGAAGCGGGAAATATGATTCCCGCTCTGCTGACTGACAGCTGGGAGGGCGGAGTAAAGTTCTCCTCCACTCAGCTGTTTTCAGCCTTTACAGCTGAACTGCTGAGCGGAGGGAGGGGGGACAGAGGGCGGCATACTCCGGGCATAGCTTAGGTGGTCATGTTGCCTAGAGTGTCCCTTTTAACACTTAACTGTTCGTAGCTGTAGGTTTTTAAAATTAAGAACAGATCCAGTTACAGGACAATGGGAAGGGACCGTCAAACAATGGGCAGTTTACACAGGCAACCTTTATCTTAAACTAAAATCCCCACGCACAGGACGGATGTGACTGGGATATCCAGTCCTAAACCAGTTCCTTGGGGGTTGGGTGGGCACAGCGGAAAGGGAGCAATTTGCACATAGGGATAACAGCACAGTATATACTGCAGGATACTATATAATAAATACACAAGGAAGGAGTAATATACAGTCAACATAAATCCTGGATTCTCTGGGCAAACAATTTGGCAAAACCCCAGGTAGCACCTTGATCTGTAGGAAGGAGGCTGCCCCAGGCTCCTCCAACTGCCCCATTGACAGTAGGTTTCATCACAATTCTGTTATGCGGGGGTTAACATGATGGGTTTAGCTCAATTGGAGCCCAGCAGCAGGAGAAATCCAGTGACTAACAAAGCAGGACACCAGCCTCTAATAATCTCTCCCTCACTGCCCTGTGCGGTGCCAGCTGCTTATGGAAAGGGCCTGCTGTAATGCAGGGACATGGTTTCACATGGCTGGCATGGCAGTGTTTGACTTTGCAGACCTTGGGTGTCTGATGGGGTCAGTGTAGACCTTGGGTGGTTGGCATAGAGGTGTCACAGCATGGCCTGGTTGTGTGGGTCTCGGTGCTGACATTGGGTGGTGGTTGCGGCAGTGTTGCAACTCTGCCCTGGCTGGCATGGTGGGGTCTCTTGGTGCAGACATTGGGCAGCTAATATGCTGGGGTGTGTGGCACCACTGACCTTTGATGGTTGGCCGAGTTGGGTCTGGGTGTGGCCCCAGGCTGGCTCTCATGAGTTTCTCTTCCAGACGGCCATACGGAGGAATAATCCCCGGAAGTTCCTGCGCAGTGTCGGCGATGGCGAGACGGTGGAATTTGATGTTGTGGAAGGGGAGAAGGTGCGTGGCTTAACTATGACATGGGGCATGCTGGCTCATATGGAGGGGAGGCTGGGAATGACAGGTGTGGTTATGGGAGGAGTCACCTTCCTGAATAGAAGTTACTCATTGGCTGCATATTCATGGGAGGAGCCATCGGAATGGAAAGGGGTGTGTCTTTTAAAGTATTCTATCCTTTCCGCAGGGCGCCGAGGCTTCCAACGTGACTGGCCCTGGGGGTGTACCCGTTAAAGGAAGCAGGTTTGCCCCCAACCGCCGTCGTTTCCGACGTAGATTTTATCGTCCCCGGGGGGAGAATGCCGGAGAGTCTGGGGGTGAGGGGGTGACCAGCGAGCAGGCAAGCGAAAGTGAAAGGACAGAAGACTCCTCACCTCAGCAAAGACCACAGCGCCGGCGACCCCCACCCTTCTTTTACCGCAGGAGGTTTGTGAGGGGCCCCAGGTCATCCAATCAGCAGCAGCCGACACCAGAGGTGAGCACTAGGTGTAGGGGCTGTCTGCTCCTCGGGGCGGAGGAACTGGCAGTGTGACCGGAAGCTGTTAACCTGAGCAATGTGGTGGCCCTCTGTGCTGGTGTGGTGGCCCTCCACAGCTTAATTTCCCAGATTATACAGATATATAGAAGCTGTGATGGTGCAGAGAATGACACGAAGGGATGTGCTGACAGTGCAGAGGCAAAAAAAACTTAGCTTACCAAAAACTGGAAAATAATGGTCTTTTTCAGATTTGGGGAAGAAGTAATGGGGTAAAACGTCCTGCTGCTCTACAGCAATATGAGAATACAGGGGTCCTAGCTTTCATGTAAAGCCCACTATATCGCACTCATGAACCCCAGAAAAAGGGAACAGCTTTTATCTGTCTGAAACGCGCAGGTCTTGGAGAATAGTACAGAAAGCCGAGGTGTCGGTGAGTGCGCGCTTGTAACAGATCTCTGTACCCCAACAGGGTCACATCTGCCAATGCTGCTTCCTCACAGGACCCCAGTGTTCTACCCAAGCAGACTCCTGTGCCTTCCAGTCCTCAGATGCAGCTTAACCTCCCTGACGGTAATCCAGAGTGTGGCTCGGTTAACTTTTTGTACCGAAAGCGGTATCCCCGAGCCACACTCAGGCTGTATACTTGTCCTGCGCTCCCTCGCTGATCCCCGCAGTCTCCTCCAGCCGCTCGCAAAGTCACACTGCCTGGATCTCTTCTCGCGAGGAGTGAAACCAGGAAGTGCGACGTCGCGATCGGCTGCAGTGTGACTGCGGGAACAGCGAGGGAGCGCGGGACATGGAAGTATCGGCCAGAGTGTGGCTCGGGGATACCGCCTTCAGCATTGAAAGTAAACCCCGAGCCGCACTTATTCCGCTAGGGGGCAGGAATAAATAGGACCAATTATAACATATGAAATATGTCAGAATCGGTCCGCCAGGGAGGTTAAAGACCAGGACACACAGAGCCTGCTAGCACCCCCAGAAATAAGATGAGGCTGTAGATCTGAGGTCTTTCAGGGTTATAATGGAACTGGTTTAATCGGGGCAAGCACAGATATTTGGTCAAACGGGTCCTTTAACATAGAAACATAGAAAAATGTCGGCAGATAAGAACCTTTCGGCCCATCTAGTCTGCCCAATTACATTCACAAATTCACATCTAGGGGAACCTAATCAGACTGAACAGATAGCACAAACATTGACTTTTTGGAAGGTGAAACCTAATTCCATTAAGTAGTTACATTGAACATTACTTAACATTTCTAAACCTGTCAAGACAATGGGTGATGGTGATTGGCAAATTAGTTTAAAACAGGCAGTGTTTGTCTATCAACAAAGATGTTTGAGGAGCTGTTTGATCAGATTTGCACCTTTTTGAAAGTGGGTTTCCTGGAAGGCTAATCTGATCAGCAGATGGCAATGACATTTTTGCATAATCACAATTATAACATTATGTGCACAAGAGGGCAATAGGCCTGCACCCTACAAAATATTCCTCCATGCCCATTCATCCAAAATGACTTGCATCCCAGCGTGTTACAGAAGGCTAAGGTGTCAGGGCATGCAGCTTCCTTCCTGCGTGTGGCGCACACTGACAGCACAAGGTCTGGACGACCCATTCAATGTGTGCTGCACTTCTGATGGCTCATGTGGCAGGAGGTGTGGACTAAGGACTGGAATATTCCTATGGAACCATGAATCAAATCTTCAAGTGCTTTCATTAGACTTTTTCTACATGATTTGTGTAGCACACGAGGTAACACATGCAGGGTTATTCAAAGAGAGGTGAAAAGCAGGAGAATGACTGGAGAATGGACATTTCTTGGTCAAAATAGCCAAACCAGAAAAATTTGCACTTTCCAGATTGGAAAATTCTAGGTCAAAATAGCCATTCTCCAGCCATTCTCCTGCTTTTCACCGCTCTCTGAATAACCCTGATGGTGCTGCACATGCGGCTGCACATGGGGATGGTCCTAGTTGGCCATTTGGATGAAATAAACCTAGAAGCCCCAGCTCCGATGAGCCTGGTTACAACTTGATTGTATGGGGATAGGTTTCGGTCTTTCAAACATGGAAGGTTGGAGCATGATGGTCCAGGCTCTCCTGCTGGGGTCAGTGAATTGCACGGAGCAGCATTCTACACAAGCTGCTGGTGTATACGGCGCTGGTCAGGGGTTTATCCTGCAGTAAGAGGAGCCAAACCTCCAGGCCACATCAGCAGCACGTGGAGAAGAAAGGAACAAGATGGCTTTGACTCCTGTTATGACAGAATCCAGAGCATCCAGCTGAAGGTGACAGCCACGCAAACCAAGTGCAACATGTTTGTAATGTAGAAAGAATGCCATGAATGCTCAGCTGTTACACCTGTGAACGGCGGCCGCCTAGACTCACCTTAACGCACAACAACAAACCCAGGATTTGCCTGCTCTGCCTCATTAACACATTCCAATAAAAACAATCCATGTGACAGCAGGTGTGGGTGGCTCAGTCCTGGGTGTTTGCTGCATTGTGCTCATGTATATAGGTGTGGATGGGATCAGTCCTGGGTGTTTGCTGCATTGTGCTCGTGTATATAGGTGTGGGTGGGATCAGTCCTGGGTGTTTTGCAGCATTAAAGAATTGTGCTGGTGTGGATGGGGTGGGTGGGTTCAGTCCTGGGTGTTT
The DNA here is from genome assembly GCA_009667805.1 of Leptobrachium leishanense. Classification (NCBI taxonomy): domain Eukaryota; kingdom Metazoa; phylum Chordata; class Amphibia; order Anura; family Megophryidae; genus Leptobrachium; species Leptobrachium leishanense. The sequence continues at coordinate 94,897 of RXON01004336.1, read as the reverse complement.
GCCGGATTGTGCTCGTGTGTATATAGGTGTGGGTGGGTTCAGTCCTGGGTGTTTGCTGTATTGTGCTCGTGTATATAGGTGTGGGTGGGTTCAGTCCTGGGTGTTTGCTGCATTGTGCTCGTGTATATAGGTGTGGGTGGGTTCAGTCCTGGGTGTTTGCTGCATTGTGCTCGTGTATATAGGTGTGGGTGGGTTCAGTCCTGGGTGTTTGCTGTATTGTGCTCATGTATATAGGTGTGGGTGGGATCAGTCCTGGGTGTTTTGCAGCATTAAAGAATTGTGCTGGTGTGGATGGGTGTGGGTGGGTTCAGTCCTGGTGTTTTGCTGTAATTGTGCTCGTGTATATAGGTGTGGGTGGGTTCAGTCCTGGGTGTTTGCTGTATTGTGCTCGTGTATATAGGTGTGGTGGGTTCAGTCCTGGGTTTGCTGTATTGTGCTCATGTATATAGGTGTGGGTGGGATCAGTCCTGGGTGTTTTGCAGCATTAAAGAATTGTGCTCGTGTGTATAGGTGTGGGTGGGTTCAGTCCCTGGGGTTTGCTGCTTGTGCTCATGTAATAGGTGTGGGTGGGATCAGTCCTGGGTGTTTGCTGTATTGTGCTCGTGTATATAGGTGTGGGTGGGATCAGTCCTGGTGTTTGCGGCATTAAAGAATTGTGCTCGTGTGATAGGTGTGGATGGGGTGGTGGGGGGTTCAGTCCTGGGTGTTTCCGGATTGTGCTCGTGTGTATATAGGTGTGGTTGGTTCAGTCCTGGGTGTTTGCTGTATTGTGCTCGTGTATATAGGTGTGGGTGGGTTCAGTCCTGGGTGTTTGCTGTATTGTGCTCGTGTATATAGGTGTGGGTGGGTTCAGTCCTGGGTGTTTGCTGTATTGTGCTCGTGTATATAGGTGTGGGTGGGTTCAGTCCTGGGTGTTTGCTGTATTGTGCTCGTGTGTATATAGGTGTGGGTGGGTCAGTCCTGGGTGTTGCTGTATTGTGCTCGTGTGTATATAGGTGTGGGTGGGATCAGTCCTGGGTGTTTTGCTGAATTGTGCTCGTGTGTATAGGTGTGGGTGGGTTCAGTCCTGGGTGTTTGCTGCATTGTGCTCGTGTATATAGGTGTGGGTGGGATCAGTCCTGGGTGTTTGCTGTATTGTGCTCGTGTATATAGGTGTGGGTGGGATCAGTCCTGTGTGTTTGGCGGCATTAAAGAATTGTGCTCGTGTGTATAGGTGTGGATGGGGTGGGTGGGTTCAGTCCTTGGTGTTCACCGCATTTAGTGCTCGTGGTTGTGTTCAGTCCTGGGTGTATATAGGTGTGGGTGGGTTCAGTCCTGGGTGTTTGCTGTATTGTGCTCGTGTGTATAGGTGTGGGTGGGTTCAGTCCTGGGTGTATATAGGTGTGGGTGGGTTCAGTCCTGGGTGTATATAGGTGTGGGTGGGTTCAGTCCTGGGTGTATATAGGTGTGGGTGGGTTCAGTCCTGGGTGGGTTCAGTCCTGGGTGTATATAGGTGTGGGTGGGTTCAGTCCTTGGTGTTTGCTGTATTGTGCTCGTGTATATAGGTGTGGGTGGGTTCAGTCCTGGGTGTTTGCTGCATTGTGCTCGTGTATATAGGTGTGGGTGGGTTCAGTCCTGGGTGTATATAGGTGTGGGTGGGTTCAGTCCTGGGTGTTTGCTGCATTGTGCTCGTGTGGGTGGGATCAGTCCTGGGTGTTTTGCGGCATTAAAGAATTGTGCTCGTGTTTATAGGTGTGGATGGGGTGGGTGGGTTCAGTCCTTGGTGTTCACTGCATTTAGTGCTCGTGGTTGTGTTCAGTCCTGGGTGTTTTGCAGAATTACAGCATTGTGCTCGTGTGAGTGGGGTTCAGTCCTGGGTGTATATAGGTGTGGGTGGGTTCAGTCCTGGGTGTATATAGGTGTGGGTGGGTTCAGTCCTGGGTGTATATAGGTGTGGGTGGGTTCAGTCCTGGGTGTTTGCCGCATTGTGCTCGTGTGTATATAGGTGTGGGTGGGTTCAGTCCTGGGTGTATATAGGCTTGGGTGGGTTCAGTCCTGGGTGTTTGCCGTATTGTGCTCGTGTATATAGGTGTGGGTGGCTTCAGTCCTGGGTGTTTGCTGCATTGTGCTCGTGTGTATATAGGTGTGGGTGGCTTCAGTCCTGGGTGTTTGCCGCATTGTGCTCGTGTGTGGGTTCAGTCCTGGGTGTGTATAGGTGTGGGTGGGTTCAGTCCTGGGTGTATATAGGTGGGTGGGTTCAGTCCTGGGTGTATATAGGTGGGTGGGTTCAGTCCTGGGTGTATATAGGTGGGTGGGTTCAGTCCTGGGTGTATATAGGTGGGTGGGTTCAGTCCTGGTTGTGGGTGTATATAGGTGTGGGTGGGTTCAGTCCTGGGTGTATATAGGTGTAGGTCAGTCCTGGGTGTTTTGCCCGTATGTGCTCGTGTATATAGGTGTGGGTGGCTCAGTCCGGGTGTTTGCCGCATTGTGCTCGTGTGTATATAGGTGTGGGTGGGTTCAGTCCTTGGTGTATATAGGTGTGGGTGGCTTCAGTCCTGGGTGTTTGCCGCATTGTGCTCGTGTGTATATAGGTGTGTGGGTTCAGTCCTGGGTGTGTATAGGTGTGGGTGGGTTCAGTCCTGGGTGTATATAGGTGTGGGTGGGTTCAGTCCTGGGTGTATATAGGTGTGGGTGGGTTCAGTCCTGGGTGTATATAGGTGTGGGTGGGTTCAGTCCTGGGTGTATATAGGTGGGTGGGTTCAGTCCTGGGTGTATATAGGTGGGTGGGTTCAGTCCTGGGTGTATATAGGTGTGGGTGGGTTCAGTCCTGGGTGTATATAGGTGTAGTTCAGTCCTGGGTGTTTGCCGTATGCTCGTGTGTATATTGTGGTTCGTTGTGTATATAGGTGTGGGTGGGTTCAGTCCTGGGTGTTGCCGCAGTTGGGTGGGCGCATTTCTCGTGTGTATATAGGTGTGGGTGGGTTCAGTCCTGGGTGTATATAGGTTTGGGTGGGTTCAGTCCTGGGTGTATATAGGTGTGGGTGGGTTCAGTCCTGGGTGTTTGCCGGATTGTGCTCGTGTGTATATAGGTGTGGGTGGGTTCAGTCCTGGGTGTATATAGGTGTAGGTTCAGTCCTGGGTGTTTGCCGTATTGTGCTCGTGTATATAGGTGTGGGTGGGTTCAGTCCTGGGTGTATATAGGTGTAGGTTCAGTCCTGGGTGTTTGCCGTATTGTGCTCGTGTATATAGGTGTGGGTGGGTTCAGTCCTTGGTGTATATAGGTGTGGGTGGGTTCAATCCTGGGTGTTTGCTGCATTGTGCTCGTGTGTATAGGTTTGGGTGGGTTCAGTCCTGGGTGTATATAGGTGTGGGTGGGTTCAGTCCTGGGTATTTGCTGCATTGTGCTCGTGTGTGTATAGGTGTGGGTGGGTTCAGTCCTGGGTGTGTATAGGTGTGGGTGGGTTCAGTCCTGGGTGTGTATAGGTGTGGGTGGGTTCAGTCCTGGGTGTGTATAGGTGTGGGTGGGTTCAGTCCTGGGTGTGTATAGGTGTGGGTGGGTTCAGTCCTGGGTGTATATAGGTGTGGGTGGGTTCAGTCCTGGGTGTATATAGGTGTAGGTTCAGTCCTGGGTGTTTGCCGTATTGTGCTCGTGTATATAGGTGTGGGTGGGTTCAGTCCTGGGTGTATATAGGTTTGGGTGGGTTCAGTCCTGGGTGTTTGCCGGATTGTGCTCGTGTGTATATAGGTGTGGGTGGGTTCAGTCCTTGGTGTATATAGGTGTGGGTGGGTTCAATCCTGGGTGTATATAGGTGTGGGTGGGTTCAATCCTGGGTGTATATAGGTGTGGGTGGGTTCAATCCTGGGTGTTTGCTGCATTGTGCTCGTGTGTATAGGTTTGGGTGGGTTCAGTCCTGGGTGTGTATAGGTGTGGGTGGGTTCAGTCCTGGGTGTGTTAGGTGTGGGTGGGTCAGTCGGTCTGGGTGGGTTCAGTCCTTGGTGTATATAGTGTGTGGTTGGGCTTCAGTCCTTGGTTTGTATCCCCTGTATATAGGTGTGGGTGGGTTCAGTCCTGGGTGTATATAGGTGTGGGTGGGTTCAATCCTGGGTGTTTGCTGCATTGTGCTCGTGTGTGTATAGGTTTGGGTGGGTTCAGTCCTGGGTGTGTATAGGTTTGGGTGGGTTCAGTCCTGGGTGTGTATAGGTGTGGGTGGGTTCAGTCCTGGGTGTGTATAGGTGTGGGTGGGTTCAGTCCTGGGTGTGTATAGGTGTGGGTGGGTTCAGTCCTGGGTGTGTATAGGTGTGGGTGGGTTCAGTCCTGGGTGTGTATAGATGTGGGTGGGTTCGGTCCTGGGTGTGTATAGATGTGGGTGGGTTCGAGTCCTGGGTGTGTATAGGTGTGGGTGGGTTCGGTCCTGGGTGGGTTCAGTCCTTGGTGTATATAGGTGTGGGTGGGTTCAGTCCTGGGTGTGTATAGGTGTGGGTGGGTTCGGTCCTGGGTGTGTATAGGTGTGGGTGGGTTCGGTCCTGGGTGTGTATAGGTGTGGGTGGGTTCGGTCCTGGTGGGTGTCAGTTCGGCTGGTGTATATAGGTGTGGGTTGGGGGTCAGTCCTGGGTGTGTATAGGTGTGGGTGGGTTCAGTCCTGGGTGTGTATAGGTGTGGGTGGTTCAGTCCTGGGTGTGTATAGGTGTGGGTGGGTCAGTCCTGGGTGTGTATAGGTGTGGGTGGGTTTATCGGTCCTGGGTGTGTATAGGTGTGGGTGGGTTCGGTCCTGGGCTTTCCTGGGTGTTATAGATGTGGGTGGGTTCGGTCCTGGGTGTGTATAGATGTGGGTGGGTTCGGTCCTGGGTGTGTATAGATGTGGGTGGGTTCGGTCCTGGGTGTGTATAGGTGTGGGTGGGTTCAGTCCTGGGTGTTTGCTGCGTTGTGCTCGTGTGTATAGGTGGGTGGGTTCGGTCCTGGGTGTGTATAGGTGTGGGTGGGTTCGGTCCTGGGTGGGTTCAGTCCTTGGTGTATATAGGTGTGGGTGGGTTCAGTCCTGGGTGTTTGCCGTGTGTGTGAGATATAGGTGTGGGTGTAAAATCTTTTGTTTTAGGTGGAGGATAAAGCTGAACCTAAAGACCCGGCAGCGGTGCCAGCACAGGACGGCCAGACGAGTGATGGGCAGAGGACACCCCGTCGCTTCCGGCCACGTTTTCGCAGGTGTGACTTGCTGGTGCAGGGCCCCCTCCCTGGGGTGAATGGGGGGGCAGTAGTGACATGCCACCTGCTTATTGAGATGAAGGTGGCAGACTGTTAATCTTGTCCCGCAGACCCTTCCGCCCTCGTACCTCTCCCCAGCAGATCACAGAAGGGGGTCAAGGAGAGATGAAACCTCCCTCTAATGGGGGGCCGCAGCCGGAGCCCCAGCGGCAGCGAAACCGCCCCTATTTCCAGCGACGCAGACGGCAAGGAGCAGACCCAGGGTCTGGACCGGCTCAGGTGAGGCTACAAACACGGATCAGGGGAGGAAGGGAGGGATGCTGCGGACCTGATCTATTGTCTTCCTTAGGATGACGGGAAAAAGGAAACAGAAGCGGCTAACGGGCCATCCACCAGCGGTGGCAGCACCTCCCCACCCCACACCGACACACCCGCTGAGTCTCTCGGCACAGAAACCACGGTAATGTTAACTGTCACGAGGCCGTGCGGCCGCCGCACTGTGCAGGATTCCATCTGTGGCAGCTGTCATGATGCCGTGTGGCAGCTGCCGCCGCTTGCATGAGGATTGGGGTGTCTGGTTACAGAGTTTGTTGTGTTTCAGATTCCTGTGGCAGAGCCCCCTGTGGCCCCCCTGGTCGCAGAGTGACCCAGTCACTGACGCAGCTGGAGCAGAGGCTCAGGTACTGGCACTATTGTCCTGAATTAGATCATTAATAAAGGTCACGGTGCCTCGTGATCTATTCCCGGCACAGCCCGTCCCCCACGTGAGCGGCAAAAATATCCCCAAAGGTCATGCTCTGCCTGCTGCAGGGAGGGATGAGGACAACCAAGACCCTTCCTGTGACTTCCAGCTCTCTGAAAGGGCCCTCATGTCCTTTTCAATGCAGCAGGGCCTTCCATTCTCTCCCAGCACTCAAAGGGCCCCCATGTCCTCCCCCAGGCACGAGGTGGTGGTCTTGCGTTGCCCTGCACAAGGTGGTCTTGCGTTGCCCTGCACAAGGTGGTCTTGCATTGCCCTGCACAAGGTGGTCTTGCGTTGCCCTGCACAAGGTGGTCTTGTGCCGCCCTGCCCCAGGCACGAAGTGGTGGTCTTGTGCCACCCTGCCCCAGGCACGAAGTGGTGGTCTTGTGCCACCCTGCCCCAGGCACGAAGTGGTGGTCTTGTGCCACCCTGCCCCAGGCACGAAGTGGTGGTCTTGTGCCACCCTGCCCCAGGCACGTGGTGGTGGTCTTGTGCCACCCTGCCCCAGGCACAAGGTGGTGGTGGTGGTCTTGTGCCACCCTGCCCCAGGCACAAGGTGGTCTTCTCACACCTCCCAGCAATCTAAGTTTTATTTTCTTTCTCCACAGGTTTCGGATCGTTCACTTCACAGGGTTGTTTGGGAAACTGAGTGACGCGGGGGATGAGCCCCCTCACAGCGTGGCAGATGTTGTGGCACTTTTTTGGGAGTGTTTGGGTTAAATTACTTCACAAACTGTAACAATAAATAAAAAGCAAAGATTCTTGTCTCACCTGTCTTTTTTATTGGGGGGGGGGGAACTCCTGTAACGTGGGTATTTCTGTCCACGTGCAGAATGCTCCCCTTGAAGTCAATATTCTGCAGAACTACTGCTTCTGGCCCAGAATCCAGGCAGTAACACACAGGAGATCCTTGCAGGTTCAAACCCAAATGGAGACTGATTTTGTATGCACACGGAAGGTACAGAAACCATGGAAACATGCCCAGCATTGGAACAATGGTTTAGGAGTCGATTACAATAATCTGGGTGACTTTTTGCTGAGGGAGGTGTGGATTGATGGAAGCATGTGAAGACAAAGGAATCCATGATTTACATGGGGGGGGAAGCAGAGAAAAGGTTAGATTGCAAGCTCTTGAGCAGGGTCCTCTCCTACTGTTCTGTGAGTGCAACTTGCATGCACATCTTATCGTGTCTTATCCATTGCACAGCGCTATGGAACTGGTTAGTGCTTTATAACAACTTGTAACTAACATGCAGATGCACGCTTTGACAGCCCAGCACATCACACAACACTCTACCCTATATACAGAAACGATAAAATGCAAGGGAAAATAAATGCAAATAAACATTGGGGCGGTGATTTCGTCACAATTCCTGTCTCTGCTGTGTCTCTTATGGGATTCCTGTCTCTGCCGTCTTTATTGGTGGGGTGGGGGGGGGGGTTCCTGTCTCTGCTGTATTTATTGGTGGGGGGTTTCCTGTCTTTATTGATGGGGGGTTTCCTGTCTTTATTGATGGGGGGGTTTCCTGTCTTTATTGATGGGGGGGGTTTCCTGTCTTTATTGATGGGGGGGGTTTCCTGTCTTTATTGATGGGGGGTTCCTGTCTCCACTGGCTTTATTGGTGAGGGGGGATTCCGGTCTCCGCTGTCTTTTGGTGAGGGGGGGGTCCCTGTCTCAGCTGTCTTTATTGGTGAGGGGGGTTCCTGTCTCTGCTGTATTTATTGGTGAGGGGGGGATTCCGTCTATATTGGTGGGGGGATTCCTGTCTGTGCTGTATTTATTGGTGTGGGTGGTTTCCTGTCTCCTGTCTTTATTGATGGGGGGGGGGGGGGTTCCTGTCTCTGCTGTATATTGGTGAGGAGGGGGATGCCTGTCTTCGCTGTCTATATTGGGGGGGAGATTCCTGTGTCTGCTGGCTTTATTGGTGAGGGGGGGGATTCCTGTCTCTGCTGGCTTTATTGGTGAGGGGGGGGGGATTCCTGTCTGCTGGCTTTATTGGTGAGGAGGGGGGATTCCTGTCTGCTGGCTTTATTGGTGAGGAGGGGGGGATTCCTGTCTCTGCTGGCTTTATTGGTGAGGAGGGGGATTCCTGTCTGTGCTGTATTTATTGGTGGGGGGTTTCCTGTCTTTATTGATGGGGGGGGGGTTCCTGTCTCTGCTGTATATTGGTGAGGAGGGGGGATGCCTGTCTTCGCTGTCTATATTGGGGGGGATTCCTGTCTGCTGGCTTTATTGGTGAGGGGGGGATTCCTGTCTGCTGGCTTTATTGGTGAGGAGGGGGGGATTCCTGTCTCTGCTGGCTTTATTGGTGAGGAGGGGGGGATTCCTGTCTGCTGGCTTTATTGGTGAGGAGGGGGGGATTCCTGTCTCTGCTGGCTTTATGGTGAGGAGGGGGGATTCCTGTCTCTGCTGGCTTTATTGAGTGAGGGGGGGATTCCTGTCTGCTGGCTTTATTGGTGAGGAGGGGGGATTCCTGTCTGCTGGCTTTATTGGTGAGGGGGAGGGGGGGATTCCTGTCTGTGCTGTATTTATTGGTGGGGGGTTTCCTGTCTCCTGTCTTTATTGATGGGGGGGGGTTCCTGTCTCTGCTGTATATTGGTGAGGAGGGGGATGCCTGTCTTCGCTGTCTATATTGGGGGGGGGGGTTCCTGTCTGCTGGCTTTATTGGTGAGGGGGGGGTTCCTGTCTGCTGGCTTTATTGGTGAGGAGGGGGGGATTCCTGTCTCTGCTGGCTTTATTGGTGAGGAGGGGGGATTCCTGTCTGCTGGCTTTATTGGTGAGGAGGGGGGGATTCCTGTCTCTGCTGGCTTTATTGGTGAGGAGGGGGGGATTCCTGTCTCTGCTGGCTTTATTGGTGAGGAGGGGGATTCCTGTCTGCTGGCTTTATTGGTGAGGAGGGGGGATTCCTGTCTGCTGGCTTTATTGGGGAGGGGGGGATTCCTGTCTGCTGGCTTTATTGGTGAGGAGGGGGGGATTCCTGTCTCTGCTGGCTTTATTGGTGAGGAGGGGGGGATTCCTGTCTCTGCTGGCTTTATTGGTGAGGAGGGGGATTCCTGTCTGCTGGCTTTATTGGTGAGGAGGGGGGATTCCTGTCTGCTGGCTTTATTGGTGAGGGGGAGGGGGGGATTCCTGTCTGCTGGCTTTATTGGTGAGGGGGAGGGGGGGATTCCTGTCTGTGCTGTATTTATTGGTGGGGGGTTTCCTGTCTCCTGTCTTTATTGATGGGGGGGGGGGTTCCTGTCTCTGCTGTATATTGGTGAGGAGGGGGGATGCCTGTCTTCGCTGTCTATATTGGGGGGGATTCCTGTCTGCTGGCTTTATTGGTGAGGAGGGGGATTCCTGTCTGCTGGCTTTATTGGTGAGGAGGGGGGATTCCTGTCTCTGCTGGCTTTATTGGTGAGGGGGGGATTCCTGTCTCTGCTGGCTTTATTGGTGAGGAGGGGGGATTCCTGTCTCTGCTGGCTTTATTGGTGAGGAGGGGGATTCCTGTCTGCTGGCTTTATTGGTGAGGAGGGGGATTCCTGTCTGCTGGCTTTATTGGTGAGGAGGGGGGATTCCTGTCTCTGCTGGCTTTATTGGTGAGGAGGGGGATTCCTGTCTCTGCTGGCTTTATTGGTGAGGAGGGGGGATTCCTGTCTCTGCTGGCTTTATTGGTGAGGAGGGGGATTCCTGTCTGCTGGCTTTATTGGTGAGGAGGGGGGATTCCTGTCTCTGCTGGCTTTATTGGTGAGGAGGGGGATTCCTGTCTGCTGGCTTTATTGGTGAGGAGGGGGGATTCCTGTCTCTGCTGGCTTTATTGGTGAGGAGGGGGGATTCCTGTCTGCTGGCTTTATTGGTGAGGAGGGGGGGATTCCTGTCTCCGCTGTCTTTACAGTTTAATCTGAAACCCGATGTCTTGATCGCCTCAGTCAGCTTAGCCCTAGTCGAATGTTCTGGCCTGCATTGGGCACCAACACCTCCTGTAGTGCAGTACAATGGGTAAAGTCACTATTGCACCAACACATGAGGGATTGAGGCCCTATTGCCCATGGGAGCTTACAATCTACATGGGGTCAGATGCCTCGGTCTGCTTCCCTAAATAAAAAAGGCTTGAAGTTGGATTGGGGGACGGTCTGATGGTCGGCGTGTAAAAGTCCTGCAGCCTGGCATGTGAGGAGGTGATGCCAGGAGCAGGTCACTGCAGGATTTGGGGGGGGGGGCATGCTGGGGTATATTGTGATTTTTAGTGAGGGCTTTGTATGTTCATGAACACCAGACTTCAACCCACGGCACCCACCGTCCTCCATGAACCCTATGTTGCAAAGGAGTGGGCAGTACTAGCCAGCAGGATGCCAACCTTCACTCGCTGTGGGTATGGTGCCACATACACGACAATCACCCTTAACCCTTCCACTACCTCAGTGTATAGGTGCTCTGCAGGGAACGCACATGCCATGGCAATATTAAGGCAGACCCCGTGTGACCTGTGCCAGACTCTGGAGTCCAGAACCTTTCATCCCAACAATGTATAATTTAACCCTATACTGGCCTTGGCACAGGCAAACGGAAGCCTCAGGTGCCCCTCCCATTCATCAGATTCATGTAATGGATGGTATTGGCGCACACAGCTCCATTACTCTGCAGAGGCGCTATGCAGCAGGTGTACATGGTGTTTCACACGTCCCACACTATGCTAAGCTGCAGAGAAGCTTCAGGGCCTCCTGCCCAGAGGGAAATCCTCAAACAGCTGGGCAGAGGCGGTCAGCAGCTGCCGGATTAAGAGCAAATATCACTGCAGCCACCATGGCGAGCTGACCGGATCAGAGCTCACACACGGTCCAGGCGGCTCATGGGATCTGATGCATTGCCACATCTAGACCTATTGCAGTGTTTGGGGATTGTGTTGGACATACAGGGTTATTCAAAGAGATCCGAATGGCTGGAGAAAGGTAACGGAGCAGTGAAATTCAGGGTACGTTACCTTTCCTGGCCATTCGGCTATCCAGAGAGCAGGCAGTTCGTCAAGTCCTGGCGAATTGCCTGCACGTACGGTGCCTGTTCGAGGGCAGTGAAATCCCCATAAAGCACTGCTTCATCTATTCAGAGAACACAAACCAGCAGTGAAAGGTTCCCCTAATGCCCTGCCATTGGGTGGTTTAATTCAACAGGTTTATTCAGGAGAATCCCATAGGTTTCAATGTTAAAAATATTCCCGTTTTAAGTCGGTATCTAATAAACCGTTTATTATAATATTCGGCAGTAAAGAGTCTATAGGTTTTTTTTTATAGGATATTTTAAAACCAATGCTTAAGTCTGTTTTCTTGTTTCTGTAACAGCCCTTTTTATTTTCATTCATTGGATTATATGTAAATTTCAGACATTTTCATTCAGTAGTTTCTTTACAAACAGCGTTTCACTTTTCAAACATTCAAGAAAACTGTTTTCCAAATTCACTACACTCGTCTGCGGTGTTGGTTTTTCTGGCAGCTGCTCTGCGGTGTTAGGCTGCTGCTTGGGTTTTTCTGGCATCTTCGGCAGGTTAATCCAGATGTTATGCGGGTTTCGGCGTGCATTCGCCTGGTTTTTGCAGTGACTTTTCATTGGGTTTGTGGCAGCTTTTCCCTGCGCTTCGGCCCTATGGTACTTGCTGAATACACCGCAGGGTCGCCAAAATGGGTTCGCCGAATCAGCCTGAATTTAAGAGAACGGAAAGTCACCGAATATGCAGTGACTTCGATTTTCTCTTTGAATAACCCGGTTACTGTTATAACTGGGGAGGAGGGGGGGGGGTGCTACTCAGACAGCACAGAGCTATTCTAGACCCCCCCCCCCCTCCCAGATAACAAACAAACACTGTGCAAACTGTCTGCAAAATAAAGCCAAAGGATCGGGTCTCCCTGGTGGTGTGTGTGAATCTAGGCTTCACCGGGGAATCGCTCTGCAGAGTCAGGTAATCCAGAAGGTGATTGGGTATCCCGGTGTGGTTCTGGGACGGATGAATAACTGGTCCTGGACTTTGGGACAGAATGCAGTGCGTTTTCATCACACAGGGCTATTGTAACGGGCGGGCACTGTCCAGGAACGGGCACTAAGGGGAGACTTTGCTCTCTGACCACATGGGTATCGCAAGCTTAATGTATACAACGTGAGGTGCTTGTGCTGTGGTTCGGTATATGTTCCAGCACAGTAAGACAAGTTATGTCACTCACATCTTCCAGAGCCTCTGTAAATGACTTGGTGCCGCAGCCCAGAGGAATGTCTTTATAGTAGCTTTATAACATGACACTGGCAGGTTAGACTATCCACTCGCCTGTGCATTCAGCTCCAGGTGACTCGGACACGGTGGCTAGATTGCTGGAGTCTTGCTTGGCCGATGGATCAGGGAGGCTCAGGAGAAGGTGGGTCCTGGAGCAGTTTAAATGATCTGAAACCTGGTAATAAACTCACTAAGGAATGGCTTCAAACCCCATCCTTCAGGAGCAGGCTGTGGCGTAACGCCATAGCGATGCTGTGGAATGACCTCAGAGTGGCTACAGCAAATCCTAAGGCTGAGCTGAAGCTGATCTGAAAACTCTGCTGCACTGATTCACAGCCCCCGGAAATGCTCAGCTGAGATTATAGCTGCCAAACGAGGATCCACTAGCTGTTACTTCCAAGGGTTCCCATACTTTATCCACAGCATTGTGACTAAACAGGGCGTGTCCAATAAACAGGTGAAGGATTGTAACTGGTCAAAGTCGCTGCTTATTATATCTTATATATTGTGTTTGCCGGTGTGTTCATTCCGTCGCTGCTTATTCTCTATACTATAAAAGGATAAGCTAAAAACTGTCCGTCGCCAAAACCCTACTGCGCATGCGCGACGGACATTTGAAAGCGGCCGTTAGAACACATAGGTAGCTGCGCGTGCCGGCCGCGTAAAAAAAAAAAAGCATGAGCCGCGCGCAGCTACCCGTGTGTTTACACGGCCAGATGCCCCGATCCTCCAGCGGTGACCGTCCTCCGGCTGCCGGCGGGCCTCCAGGCTCAGGCAAGCCCCCGGCTCGGTTTGGGCCTACAGGCCCAGCCGAGCCGGGGACTCGCCTAAGCCTAGAGGCCCGCCGAGCACCCAGCGGCAGCCGGAGAAGGTCACCGCTGGAGGATCGGGGCTGAAGTTCCCAAACAAATACACCCCAAAATCGGCCCTGAGCTCCAGCGGAGACCTCCTCCGGCTGCCGCTGGCTGCTCGGCGGCCCTCTAGGCTTAGGCGAGCCCCCGGCTCGGTTTGGGCCTACCGGCCCAGATGAGCCGGGGACTCGCCTAAGCCTAGAGGCCCGCCGAGCAGCCAGCGGCAGCCGGAGAAGGTCACCGCTGGAGGATCGGGGCCGAAGTTCCCAAAAAATACACCCCAAAATCGGCCCTGAGCTCCAGCGGAGACCTCCTCCAGCTGCCGCTGGCTGCTCGGCGGGCCTCTAGGCTTAGGCGAGCCCCCGGCTTGGCTTGGGCCTACAGGCCCAGCCGAGCCGGGGACTCGCCTAAGCGTAGAGGCCGGCCGAGCAGCCTGCTCGGCCGGAGGAGGTCACCGCTGGAGCTCAGGGCCGATGTTGCCTAACACATACTCACCGACATCGGCCCTTAGCTCCTCCAGCGATGGCGGTCCCGCTTGCAGCATCCTCTCTCCGTTGCTCGCCGGAATGACGTCACGAAAGCCTTTGACCCCGGTGGGTCAAAGGCTTTCGTGACGTCATCCTGGCAAGCAACGGAGAGAGAGAGGACGCTGCAAGCGGGACCGCCATCGCTGGAGGAGCTAAGGGCCGATGTCGGTGAGTATGTGTGGAACCGGTGGAGGACTCGAGGCCGATGTAGGTGAGTATGTGCTCTACACACACACACACACCCTGCTTGCTCGGCCGGTATCCAAGCTTAGGCGAGCCCCCGGCTTGGCTTGGGCCTAGAGGCCCTGCCGAGCCGGGGACTCGCCTGAGCATGGAGGCCGGTCGAGTTGCATGCTCGGGCGTCCTCCAGGCTCAGGCGAGTCCCCGGCTCGGCTGGGCCTCTAGGCCCACGCCAAGCCGGGGGCTCGCCTAAGCTTGGATACCGGCCGAGTAAGCAGGGTGGGTGTGGAGAGCACATACTCACCTACATTAGCCCTGAGCTCCAGCGGTGACTGTCCTCCGGCTGTCGCAGGCTGCTCGGCGGCCTCCAGGCTCAGGCGAGCCCCCGGCTTGGCTTGGGCCTACAGGCCCAGCCGAGCCGGGGGCTTGCCTAAGCCTGGAGGCCGGCCGAGCAGCCTACGACAGCCACCGCTGAGGCTCCGGGCCAATGTAGGGGGATGTTGCCTACACATACTCACCTACATCGGCCCTTAGCTCCTCCAGCGATGGCGGTCCCGCTTCCAGCGTCCTCTCTCGCTCCGTTGTTCGCCGGAATGACGTCACGAAAGCCTTTGACCCCGGGGGTCAAAGGCTTTCGTGACGTCATCCCGGCGACCAACGGAGCGAGAGAGGACGCTGGAAGCGGGACGCGGACCGCCATCGCTGGAGGGCCGATGTAGGTGAGTATATCCACGAGCGGGGGGGGCATATCCACGAGCGGGGGGGGCCATATCCACGAGCGGGGGGGGCCATATCCACGAGCGGGGGGGGCCATATCCACGAGCGGGGAGGGCCATATCCACGAGCGGGGGGGGCCATATCCACGAGCGGGGGGGGCCATATCCACGAGCGGGGGGGGGCCATATCCACGAGCGGGGGGGGCCATATCCACGAGCGGGGGGGGGCCATATCCACGAGCGGGGCCATATCCACGAGGGGGGCCATATCCACGAGCGGGGGGGGCCATATCCACGAGCGGGGGAGGGCCATATCCACGAGCGGGGGGGCCATATCCACGAGCGGGGGGGGGCATATCCACGAGCGGGGGGGCCATATCCACGAGCGGGGGGGCCATATCCACGAGCGGGGGGGGGCCATATCCACGAGCGGGGGGGGCCATATCCACGAGCGGGGGGGCCATATCCACGAGCGGGGGGGCCAATCCACGAGCGGGGGGGGCCATATCCACGAGCGGGGAGGGCCATATCCACGAGCGGGGGGGCCATATCCACGAGCGGGGGGGGCCATATCCACGAGCGGGGGGGCATATCCACGAGCGGGGGGGCCATATCCACGAGCGGGGGGGCCATATCCACGAGCGGGGGGGCCATATCCACGAGCGGGGGGGGCCATATCCACGAGCGGGGGGGCCATATCCACGAGCGGGGGGGCATATCCACGTGCTGGGCCAGTATCCAGGGGCAGTATCCACGTGCTGGGGCAATATCCACGTGCTGGGGCAGTATCCACGAGCTGGGGCAATATCCAGGAGCTGGGGCAATATCCATCCACGTGCTGGGGCAATATCCACGAGCTGGGGCAGTATCCACGAGCTAGGGCAGTATCCACGTGCTGGGGCAGTATCCACGTGCTGGGGCAGTATCCACGAGCTGGGGCAGTATCCACGAGCTGGGGCAGTATCCACGAGCTGGGGCAGTATCCACGAGCTGGGGCAGTATCCACGAGCTGGGGGGCTAGTATCCACGTGCTGGGGCAGTATCCACGTGCTGGGGCAGTAATCAATCCACGTGCTGGGGCAATATCCACGTGCTGGGCAGTATCCACGTTGGGCAGTATCCACGAGCTGGGGCAGTATCCACGTGCTGGGGCAGTATCCACGTGCTGGGTCAATATCCACGTGCTGGGGCAGTATCCACGTGCTGGGGCAATATCCAGGAGCTGGGGCAATATCCAGGAGCTGGGGCAGTATCCATCCACGAGCTGGGGCATATCCATCCACGAGCTGGGGCAATATCCACGTGCTGGGGCAGTATCCACGTGCTAGGGCAGTATCCACGAGCTGGGGCAGTATCCACGTGCTGGGGCAATATCCACGTGCTAGGGCAGTATCCACGAGCTGGGGCAGTATCCACGTGCTGGGGCAATATCCACGTGCTGGGGCAATATCCACGTGCTGGGGCAATATCCACGAGCTGGGGCAATATCCACGTGCTGGGGCAGTATCCACGTGCTGGGGCAGTATCCACGTGCTGGGGCAGTATCCACGAGCTGGGGCAGTATCCACGAGCTGGGGCAGTATACATGAGCAGGGGCAGTATATCCACAATAGACTGCCCTCTGGGCAGGCTTTACAACTAGTCTTATATATTGTGTTTGCCGGTGTGTTTGTTCCGTCGCTGCTTATTATCTTCTATATTGTGTTTGCCGGTGTGTTCGTTCCGTCGCTGCTTATTATCTTATATATTGTGTTTGCCGGTGTGTTTGTTCCGTCGCTGCTTATTATCTTATATATTGTGTTTGCCGGTGTGTTCGTTCCGTCGCTGCTTATTATCTTATATATTGTGTTTGCCGGTGTGTTCGTTCCGTCGCTGCTTATTATCTTATATATTGTGTTTGCCGGTGTGTTCGTTCCGTCGCTGCTTATATCTCCTATGTCACGGACCTGACACGGCGCTCCCATGCTTGAAGGGACAGACAGACTTGATTCCCTTTGTGTTCCACTGTTTTAGGACTCAATCCCTGTAAATGGTGTTTTTCTTTATGTAATATTTTAATGTGAACTTTTGGAGATGTGTTTGAGGTGCAGAATGTCTATCTGTTGAGAGGATTTATCTGCCAGCCGTGTCAAGGTGGAAGAACTCCCTTAAGAACCGGAGGAGGACCAGAATGAAGCCTGCAGTGCTCTTGAAACTTACCAATGAGAACTGTTGGGGTGGGGGGGAAAGTTTGAATGTGGTCCCCATAAAAACGGTGTGTCCCCCTGATTAAACCAGTTGATCCAGTTTAAACACACAGCCTGCGGGGTGTATCCCCAGAGGCACGGAGCGGCCATCAGATACTTATCCGAAAGAGCAGTCCAGCGGGTCAGAGGCAGGAGATCCGGCTGCTTGAGGCACTAGGTTCCGCGTAACTCGGCAGCCGAGCTGATCTGTGCAATGAAGGGTGCCTGGAAAGCAGGACAGGCGGACAAGAGCTTTCCGTCACATTAGACCTTCTTGTATAGGGTTTGTGATGTTCACTCCCCTGACTGGAGAATTAGGGGCTGTATTAAGTATTGGACAGGTATGGCCACGCCCAAATAAATTCCTCCGCTTGGGTTGTTTCCATGGTAACGTGCCCCAGTGGAAATGCATGGAATATTATTCAATAAATACTTTATTACACAGCAGAAAAATATACATATTTATAGATAAAATATATACTTGATAGACAGCAAGTCACTCGTACAGCAGCTTCATGGCCGTTCCGTACTCCGCCCGACCTCCCGCAGGCGGACTCCGAGGTCAAAGTGCAGGATGAAATGATTGCATAGCGCCCGGCCGCTCACTCGTCCTCACCCCCACCGCCCCCTAGACTGTCCAGTTCTGTACTCGCCTTCACCTCCATATCGAGGAGCGACAGGTTCCTCCCGCGGAACGCGTGGGCAATCTCATCAAATGACTTTCCACGGGTCTCCGGGACCCGAAAATACGTGAAAATGAAGAATCCCAGCAGCAAGAAGGCAAAGAGAAGGAAAACATAGGGGCCACAAACATCCTGCAAGGGGGAAGACAAACGGGATGAATCACTTTCCACTCTTACACTGTGTATAAACTATATGCTTACACTAGTTACCTTCTATGCACTCTGACCATTACACATGTTACTATGCACTCTGACCATTACACATGTTACTATACACTCTGACCATTGCACATGTTACTATACACTCTGACCATTGCACATGTTACTATACACTCTGACCATTGCACATGTTACTATACACTCTGACCATTACACATGTTACTATACACTCTGACCATTGCACATGTTACTATACACTCTGACCATTGCACATGTTACTATACACTCTGACCATTGCACATGTTACTATACACTCTGACCATTGCACATGTTACTATACACTCTGACCCTCGGGCTCTGACCATTACACACGTTACTATACACTCTGACCATTACACATGTTACTATACACTCTGACCCTCGGGGGCTCTGACCATTACACATGTTACTATACACTCTGACCCTCGGGGGCTCTGACCATTACACATGTTACTATGCACTGTGACCATTACACATGTTACTTTGCACTCTGACCATTACACATGTTACTATACACTGACCCTCGGGGGCTCTGACCATTACATGTGTTACTATGCACTGTGACCATTACACGTGTTACTATGCACTGTGACCATTACACTTGTTACTATACACTGACCCTCGGGGGCTCTGACCATTACACATGTTACTATACACTCTGACCCTCAGGGGCTCTGACCATTACACATGTTACTATGCACTCTGACCCTCAGGGGCTCTGACCATTACACATGTTGCTATGCACTCTGACCATTACACGTGTTACTATACACTCTGACCCTCGGCCTGTCCTTTTTGTTCTTTCAGACATGGTGAGTGATATATAGATTAAATCTCTGATTCAACTCTGGTATAAAGATTTACAGAACTCTGGTATAACGCAGTGAGACCCCCTGATAGCTGTCAATAGTGATAAAACACAGATTACAATTCCCAGAAACCACCTATAAATCAGTGAGACCCCCTGATGGGTGGCAGTGAGAAGACACAAATTACAATTCGCATAAATCTGCTATTAGTATGTGGGACCCCCTGATGGGTGGCAGCCAGTGAGAACACACTGATTATAACAATTACCAAATATTTTGTAGAAATTACTGACGCCCAAAATACTGCGTGGCACTGGCTGTGACTCACCAGACACAGATCACCTCAATTCCCAAATATTTTGTAGAAATTAGTGACCCCCAAAATACTGCGTGGCACTGGCAGTGAGTCACAAGACACAAATCACCTCAATTCCCAAATATTTTGCAGAAATTACTGAGCACCCAAAATAGTTGCTGGGACTGAGCACAATGATTACAACAATTCCCAGATATTTGGTAGAAATGAGACCCCCCCCCCCAGTATTATTATTATTCATTATTTATAAAGCGCCAGCATATTCCGCAGCGCTGTACAATAAGCACAGTATAGACAGGGTTACAATACATTGAACAACATTTGACAAACAGTACAGGAGGAGATGAGGGCCCTATTCCCGTAGGAACTCACAATCTAGGAGGGTTGGGGTTGGAAACAGGAGGAGAGGACTGCAAGGTGAGAGTGATTGATGGTTGTGTCAGTGAGTTGGGTGGTAGGCTTCCCTAAATAGGAACGTTTTAAGGGAGCGTTTGAAGGAAGAGAAGTTAGGGGAAAGTCTGACAGTACGAGGGAGAGCGTTCCAGAGAGTGGGGGCTGCGCATGAGAAATCCTGCAGTCTATCATGGGAAGAGGTGATGCGGGGAGATGCTAGGCGCAGGTCACTGATTGACCTTAGGGAGCGGGCTGGGGTGTATTTGGTGATTAGTGAGGACAGGTAGTGGGGAGCTGAGTTAGTGAGGGTTTTGTAGGTAAGGATAAGGATTTTGAACTTAATTCTGCAGTGGATGGGGAGCCAGTGAAGGGACTCGCAGAGGGGAGTGGCAGAGACAGAGCGGCGGGTGAGGTGAATTAGCCTGGCGGAGGCGTTCAGGATGGATTGTAAGGGGGAGAGGCGGGACAGAGGGAGGCCAGATAAGAGATTATTGCAATAGTCAAATCGGGAGATTACCAGGGAGTGTATGAGTTGTTTTGTGGTGACAGCGGTAAGAAATGGCCGAATTCTGGAAATATTACGCAGTTGGTATCGGCAGGAGGAGGAAAGCAACTGGATGTGGGGGATGAAGGAAAGAGCAGAGTCAAGTGTAACTCCAAGACAGCGCACTTGGTTTGATGGGGAGATGGTGATACCCTCCACCGTGATAGAGAAGTCAGGAGGTGGGGAGGCATTGGAGGGAGGAATAAGTAGGAGCTCAGTCTTTGACATGTTGATCTTTAGGTGGTGGGAGGCCATCCAGGAGGAGATGCCAGATAAACAGTCACTGACTTTGGAAAGGACAGGGGGAGAGAGATCAGGGGTAGAGAGGTAGATCTGAGTGTCATCAGCGTAGAGGTGGTAATTAAAGCCAAAGCTTTTGATGATTTTGCCCAGAGAGGAGGTGTAGATGGAAAAGAGCAGAGGACCAAGGACAGAGCCTTGAGGTACACCATCAGATAGAGGCAATGAGGAGGAGTTACCAGCAAAGGACACACAGAAGGACCTGTTGGATAAATAGGAGTCAACCCAAGCAAGTGCAGTGTCACCGAGACCCAGAGAGTTGAGGGTCTGTAGAAGGAGGGGGTGGTCAACAGTGTCAAAAGCAGCCGAGAGGTCAAGCAGGATGAGAATAGAATAGTGGCTGTGTTTTTTAGCAGTTAGCAGGTCGTTGGTGACTTTAAGGGCAGTTTCAGTTGAGTGTAGGGGACGGAAGCCAGATTGCAGGGGGTCAAGTAGGGAATTGGAGGACAGGAAGAGGGAGAGGCGGTTGAAGACTAGTTTTTCTAAGAGCTTTGATGTGAAGGGAAGCAGGGATACAGGGCGGTAGTTGGATGGAGAGTTGGGATCGAGGGATGGTTTCTTTAGTAAAGGGGTAACTAGCGCGTGTTTGAAGGCGGATGGGAAGGAGCCAGTGGAGAGAGATAGGTTGAAGATGGGTGAGGGAGGAGGAGATGGGAGGAATTAGATGTGAGGGAATGGGGTAGAGCGGGCACGTGGTGAGATGTGAGGAGGACAATAAGGAATTGACTTCCTCATCAGTGGCTGGGAGGAAGCGGCAGAGGGGACCTCTGGGAGTGGAGGTGGCAGATAACTATCTTGTGTTGGGATGTTGCTTCTGATAGTTAGAGTTTTACTGAGGAAGTAGTCTGCCAAGTCTTGAGCGCTGAAGGCAGCTGAGGGGGGAGCTGCAGGTGGGTAGAGGAGGGTGTTGAAGGTGGACCAGAGCCGTTTAGGGTTGTAGGACAGCGTAGATATAAGAGATGAGAAGAAGGATTGTTTGGCCAATAACTCTCAGCCATCCCTCTGTTGTTTCTACCTCCTTTTCTTGCATCTCCTCTCCTCCCCTGCATCTATTTCCCCATCGTGCCCAGTCTCCTCCAGTGTCTAGTTCTGATCTATTGTTTTAGTGCATGTCTTTTATGTTCTGGTGTTTATGATTTAATAAACCCTTTTGTTACCCTGTATACCTGCCTTTTTCACTGCATCCTGGGCTCACAACCCCACCTGCTGCATTAATCTCAGTCTGAACCCATGACAACTATACACTCTGACCATTACACATGTCACTATACACTGTGACCCTCAGGGGCTCTCACCATTACAGATGTTACTATACACTCTGACCCTCGGGGGCTCTGACCATTACACATTGTTGTGGAAATTTTTATTATGTGGACATTATATTCTAGGATGTGTGTGTTTTATAAATTGTCATCTGTCTCCCTGTGTGAGGATTAAACGGATAAACGCTCTAGCAGAGTGTACTTGGGTTTAATCCAACCAGCGACAAAACCGTCAGTATGAAAACCTTCTTTTGGGTTTAGAGACGACATACCTGCTTTTAAGCCTTGTCTGTACACTCGTACTGTCTACTGACAATAACTAATGTCTCTGCAGATATGTCTCAAATCTATAAGAACAAGTAGACTGGTCTTCACGAAATACTGATCAAATCTGAGCAGTGTTAAATGGGGTCCATACTGACAGTGATGGGGATGGTCGGACAGTCATGGCTGACGGAGACAATGGACATGACTCAGGGATGAGTCATGTACAGAGGGCTGGTCAGCCCTTCTAGTCCACTCCCCTGTCCTTTTGATATGTAAATGTATTTACTGGGCTAACTGGTTTCTGTTGTAAAGCCAGTCAGCCACTGGGCGTTGTCCTATTGTCTAATAAATTAAGCGGACCAGGGGCTCTCTTGGTCAGATGAACTCAAGCTAGAAGCATCGTGTGTCTGGGTCTCTTTACTGCGCGCGTTCAGGTAAGTATGGCAGGGAGAGCAAACTACACAGAAATTAAAAGTAGATTAATTTCTACAACATGTTACTATACACTCTGACCATTACACATGTTAATATACACTGTGACCCTCAGGGGCTCTGACCATTACACATGTTACTATACACTCTGACCATTACACATGTCACTATACACTGACCCTCGGGTGCTTTGACCATTACACATGTCACTATACACTGTGACCCTCAGGGGCTCTGACCATTACACATGTCACTGTGCCCTAGCAGTCCCAGCTCTCTTCCCGTTCTGTGAATTCTCCACAGTCATCCCCCTCATTCCCTAGAATGTAGCCCTTACTCACCGCAACATATGGGAAGAACATGCCGATGATAAAGTTGGATGTCCAGTTGGTGCACCCAGCAATGGCCATTGCAGCCGGACGCGGCCCCTGGCTGAACAATTCTGCCACGATAAACCATGGGATGGGACCAGGACCAATCTCAAAAAACGCGACAAAGCCGAATATGGACACCATGCTGAGCGAGCTAATGGCGGGGATAGTTTCCTGCAAGGAGAGGAGACAAAATGTGCCATAAGCTTATCCTCCAGCCATGTTACTTCATTTCCCTGGAGCTGGACATGATCCTGGTTTGGAGTGCTGCTGGCAGTTGAGGTTGTTTGGGAAAGCCTCTGTTTTTGCAGGTATATAGCTGTGTGGAGTGCCGTGCCTTCCTATTTGGAAGTTGTGACGGAAAGCTTCTGAATTGTGCTTGGAAGTATATATACAGTCAGGTGCAGAAATCTTGGGACATGGACACAATTGTAACATCTTTGGCTCTATACACCACCACAATGGAGTTGGAATGAAACAAACACAATGTGCTTTAACTGCAGACTGTCAGCTTTAATTTGAGGGTATGTACATCCAACTCAGGTGAACGGTGTAGGACGTAACAAGTGGGAGGCACATCTGCAAACTGCTGTAAGTCCTACACCGTTCACCTGAGTTGGATGTACATACCCTCAAATTAAAGCTGACAGTCTGCAGTTAAAGCACATTGTGTTTGTTTCATTCCAACTCCATTGTGGTGGTGTATAGAGCCAAAGATGTTACAATTGTGTCCATGTCCCAAGATTTCTGCACCTGACTGTATACAGTACTGTGCAAAAGTTTTAGGCAGTTGTGAAAAAATGCTGTAAACAACGAATGCTTTCAGAAATGAACAAAATGCAGCGAATGAACAAAAGCGAAATGGAAATCAAATCAGTATTTGCTGTGACCTCCCTTTGCTTCAAACCAGCAGCAATTCTTTTAGGTGCACTTGCAGACAGTTTTTGAAGGAATTCGGCTGGTAGGTTATGTCACAGGTAAATATCCAGATCTATCTATCCATATATATATATATATATATATATATTAGTGGCAAGAAAAAGTATGTGAACCCTTTGGGATTACGTGGAGTTTTGCATGAATTGGTCATAAAATGTGCTCTGATCTTCATCTAAGTCACAACAATTTGAAAAACACAGTCTGCTTAAAATAATACAACACAAACATTATATGTTTTCATGTGTTTATTGAACATAACATGTAAACATTCACAGTGCAGGATGGAAAAAGTATGTGAACCCCTAGCCTAATGACTTCTCCAAGAGCTAATTGGAGCCAGGAGTGAGCCAACCTTGAGTCCAATCAGTGTGATATTATTGGATGTGTTGCTGAAAGCTGTCCTGCCCTTTAAAAACACACACCAGTTTTGGGTTTACTGGTTTCAAGAAGCACTGCCTGATGTGAACCATGCCTCGCAGAAAAGAGCTCTCAGAAGTCCTACGATCAAGAATTGTTGACTTGCATGAAGCTGGAAAGGGTTACAAAAGTATCTCCAAAAGCCTTGATGTTCATGTGTCCACGGTAAAACAGACTGCCTACAAATGGAGAAAGTTCAGCACGGTTGCTACTCTCCCTAGGCGTGGTCGTCCTGTAAAGATGACTGCAAGAGCACAGCGCAGAATGCTTAATGAGGTAAAGAAGAATCCTAGAGTGTCAGCTAAAGACTTACAGAAATCTCTGGCACATGCTAACATTTTTGTTGACACATCTGCAATAAGGAAAACATTAAACAAGAATGGAGTACATGGGAGGACACCACGGAGGAAGCCATTGCTGTCCAAAAAGAATATTGCAGCACGTTTGAAGTTTGCAAAAGAGCACCTGGATGTTCCGCAGCACTACTGGCAAAATATTCTGTGGACAGATGAAACCAAAATTGAGTTGTTTGGAAAAAACACACAACACTGTGTGGAGAAAAAAAGGCACAGCACACCAACATCAAAACCTCATCCCCACTGTAAAACATGGCGGAGGGAGCATCATGGTTTGGGGCTGCTTTGCTGTCTCAGGGCCTGGACGGATTGTTGTCATTGATGGAAAAATGAATTCCAGAGTTTATCAAGACATTTTGCAGGAAAACGTAAGACCATCTGTCCGCCAACTGAAGCTACGCAGAGGATGGGTGATGCAACAGGACAATGACCCAAAGCATACAAGTAATTCAACAAAAGAATGGCTTCAACAAAACAAAATACGCCTTCTGGAGTGACCCAGAGTCCTGACCTCAACCCGATTGAAATGCTGTGGCATGACCTTAAGAGAGCGATTCACACCAGACATCCCAAGAATATTGCTACACTGAAACAGTTTTGTGAAGAGGAGTGGATCCAAAATTACTCCAGATCGCTGTGCAGGTCTGATCTGCAACTACAGGAAACGTTTGGTTGAGGTTATTGCTGCCAAAGGAGGGTCAACCAGTTATTAAGTCCAAAGGTTCACATACTTTTTCCACCCTGCACTGTGAATGTTTACATGTTCTGTTCAATAAACACATGAAAACATATAATGTTTGTGTTGTATTATTTTAAGCAGACTGTGTTTTTCAAATAGTTGTGACTTAAAATGTGCTCTGATCTTCATCTATGACCAATTCATGCAAAACTCCACATAATCCCAAAGGGTTCATATACTTTTTCTTGCCACTGTATATCCATATATGCGAAGTGTCCATTTTTCGCAGCCGCCTGGTGAAAGCCTCAGCTCTGAGTATGTGCTAGAACGTAATTAAAAAGGTTATCTTTTTCCCCCTGGAGGCAGGGCCGGATTTGCATCTCAGGAGCCTGTAGGCACAGAAATGTGGAGCACCCCTACCCCCCCCCCAAAAAAAAGAAGTTATGGGCCAAAATGACTATTTAAATTTTTGTTTTGAGGGGAAAAAAACCTAAAAAATTAATTAAAAAAAAAGGAAAACTGTTGTTTTTTCTCTTCACTCAAATAAAAAGAAGAGGCAGAATCTGTTGAATTACTTAGTTACAAGTATTTATAAAGCGCCAACAAATTCCTTAGCGCTGTACAATGGGAGAAACAGAATAACAACTATACATATACAGTATGTTACACACACGGAACAGAAGGAGGGAGGACCCTGCTCGATAGCTTACAATCCAAGAGGAGAGGGGACCCTGCTCGAGAGCTTACAATCTAAGAGCAGAGGGGTGACACATTAGGTATTTGAAGCAGTGGGTTGCATGAGGACTGAATGGGAAGATGGAGCAGGAAATGACAGTGGGGGATCATGGAGTGAACTGATAACTCATTACTATAGAGAAGCCTTTCAGAGACTTCTTGAAGGACTGGAGAGAAGGGCGAGTCTGATGTTGCAGGGAGGCAGTTCCATAGAAAGGGTGCAGCTCGAGTGAAGTCCTGAAGGCGAAAGTTGGGGGGTGCGGGTACGAGGAACTGATGGCATCAGATCATTGGCCGAGCGAAGTGATCGGGATGGGATGTACCTGCTACTAAGGGAGGAGATGCAGGCAGGAGCGCGGTTATGGAGAGTTTTGTACATGAGCACCAGTATAATGAATTGGATTCTAAAGGAAACCGGGAGCCAGTGTAGAGATTGACAGAGAGGTGAGGTGTGAGAGGTGCGGGAGATGAGGTGTATGAGTCTGGCATAGGCGTTCATTACAGACTGCAGAAGCAAAATCTGGGATCTGGTCAGGCCAGAGAGAAGGAGGTTACAGTAGTCAAGGCGGGTGATAATAAGAGCTTGGATGAGCATTTTAGTAGAGTCTGGATTAAGAAAGGGACGGATGCGTGCAATGTTTTTTAGGTGGAAGTAGCAGGATTTGGTTAGAGACTGAGGCCCCTATTACATTCCTTGTGCATTTGTTTTTGCCCGCGCAAATGCGCATTTGCGCGAGGAGCAAAGCTCTTTGCGCTGAACATCGTATTACAACGTTCGCACAAACGATGCGCGTTATCGTTTAACACGGATGGACCTGCGCGAGCGTGATGAACTGTGCGCGTCCTATACTTACCATCCGCATACCAGCGCTCACAATGTTATTCCAATAGATGCACATCTTTTTACGAACGATGTTTGTGCGCATAATTTTAACATCTTTGAAAAGCTGGTGGTGACGGCAAATCGGAACGTTCTGGCCGAAACGAAAAACACCAGCACGAAAAATACAGCACAGTATAGTTACACATTCTACACATACCCAAACAATAAAATAGAGAGTTTGTGCATGTTTTTATTATTGCTGCAGCATATATAGTCAGATTTACTTTGACAGGCGCAAAAACTTAAGTGAGTCAATTAAGGTTCTTAATTCTGATTGGCTGAATCCCGTGAAAAAAACAGTCCGCACACTGATTTACGTGCGCTACGTTACTGCGTGCGTATCAAATGTTATTTTGACATATGAGAAAATGCGTTCGGATCATACCACCGTTAATTTTCACACGATAACGCTCAACGCTGCGCGCAAAAAAAATTATGCTGCGCCGACGAATTTGCTCGAAGAATGTGAGGAGTAAAGGATAGATTGGAGTCCAAGAGTCCAAGAGTACCCTGAGGCAATGGAGCTTGAGAGGTAGAAGTAATGGTGGCACCATTCACCTGAAGAGAAATTGGCGCAGGAATGGAGGTTTTAGAGGGAGGGAAGATGAGAAGTTCAGTTTTAGAGAGGTTGAGCTTTAGGAAACGGGAAGACAGCCGATAGGCCTGCAGTAACACGGTCCAACACCGGAGGAGAGAGATCGGGGGAGGAAAGGTAGATTTGGGTGTCATCAGCATAGAGGTGATATTGGAATCCATAGGAAGAGATGAGGTTGTCCAAAGAGGTAGTATAGATCGAGAAGAGTAGGGGACCCAGAACAGAGCCTTGAGGTACCCCAACTGAAAGAGGAACTGGTGGTGAAGAGACACCAGCGAAGGAGACACTGGAGCGAAAAGAGAGATAGGAAGAGGACCAGGAGAGAGCGATGTCACTGAGGCCAAGTTGACACAGCGTGAGGAGCAGGAGAGGGTGATCACCAGTATTGAATGCAGCGGAACGGTCAAGAAGAATAAGGAGGGAGAAGTGACCTTCGGTTTCAGTGGCAGCTAAATCATTAATCACCTTGGTCTCAGTGGACGCTGGGAGTGAAAGCTGGACTGGTGCGGATCAAGTAGAGAGGTAGCAGCAAGAAAACTGGTGAGCTGGTTATAGACCAGACATTCTACGATTTTGGAGGCAAAGGAGAGCAGAGAGATGGGACAGTAGAGGGATGGAGTTAGGATCAAGAGATGGCTTTTTTAGAATGGGGTGATCAAAGCACGTTTGAATACAGAGAAGATTCCAGAGGAGAGGGAGAGGTTAAAAAGCAGGGACAGTAACTGGTGGGACAGGACGATTAAGGCGTGTGGGGATAGGATCAGGTGGTCGGGTAGGTGGACCTAAGAAGTTATGTTACATCCTCCTCCGAGACAGTAGAAAAGGAAGACATAGTAGAAGAGGGGGCAGGGAGTCAGTGGGGTAGAATGGTTAAAGGAGGAGTGCAGGCATTGTTTGTTTTATATGTAAAAGCATATAGTGCCTCTGCCGTAGAACATAAAAAAAAATTTGCATTTACTTTTTTTTTTCTAACCATCACATGGTCTTGTTTGGTATCATAGTAAAGACCAGACTCTGACCTTTCCAATGACACCTCACTTAACCTTGTGCAGTGTACAATTCAGAGATGCAGGTTCCAAAGTCCTCCTGTCCCTCCTCACTGCAGCGCCACGGTCTAGGTTGTGAATTAAACAATGCGTTGCTTCACCAGATAAACACTTGCTGGCAGTGTGATAAATGAGGTGAGTTAGTGCAGCATCACTGTTCACTTTATAATTGTAAACTGAATAATAGTGCCGTGTTAGAAAAATAATATTTTAATAGATATTTTATTTTTACATAGATCTAACCTGGTTATATTTGGTATCACTGGAAAGGCTATAAACGTTCCAAGGATACCTCATATGTCCCTCTAGCCCTTAGGGCTCCAGAGATACAGTGGTCTAAATTATTGCAAATTATAAAAAAAAAACATTTTACACACAGAGCAAGGCGCCCCCTTGTGGCAGGCGCCTGTAGGCACATGCCTACTCTGCCTAATGGTAAATCCGGCCCTGCCTGGAGGAATATCACAGGTCGCTGCAAAATAAGCACTCTTTGATCCACATGATCAGGGTGGAAATGACCCATTTGGTACCGGCTGGGTGGAGTAGAGGTAACATCACTGCTCTGCATGGAGAGAGCCTGTGGAGTCATGGGTTCGATCCCAGCGAGCAACCTCTTCAGTAAGTGTCCTTGGGCAAGACACCTAACGGTACATACTCGCCACCCAGGACATACTTGAAAACGAGAGAAATGTATCCTTCCTGGTAAAATCCTTTCTCTAAAAAAAAAAAGATGGAAGGTCCCTTGTTCTCTGTTCACACCTGGGAGCCCGTTCGCAGACGCCGCGGCACCAATGTGTAAGTGGTCATGCATTTCAAAGAAGCGATCATATCCTTTGATCACTAGAATAAAATTAATGAAGAGCCCTGAGCGTGCCCACATAAGGGAATGCTGGGAAATGTAGTGAGGGGGCTGTACCAAAGGGTACTTTTCAAAGGGGGTTCACGCTGAGTGATGATCTGCCCATGCTCCAGTCCCCAGGAGTCGCAGAGGTCCGGTTAGCTTATTGACATGTGAGTAAGGTTCTGTGTTTTGATCTGTTTATTTTCCTGCTGTGTGTGTGTGTAATTATTGCATATTATACAGTATCTATATTTTTTCTGTAACCCTAAATGCATTGTGATATACATAATTTGTTATATCATAAATAAAATCTACAATTTATTAAGCTCTGCTTCTGACTGATATTCGATCCACGCTAACTGAAGGACTGGATTATTGTCTTTTTGTTTTAAGCTCGAGTTTTACTAAACTGTGGGTTGTGGTGGGGTGCAGGACCAGAGTTTCAAACCATCTCTGGGGTCCAGCAGCAAGCCTCTTGAATATAAAGGTTGGTTTGTGGTGGCAGTGTAACGAATAGAATTAGAAAAGTGGTACAGGGATTGTGGGAAACGTAGTCGGTACTCCGGGTCAAGAGTAGACGGATACTGCGTTGCAATCCTGTGACCATTTCATCACGTTTGCATGCGTGTCGCGAGCGAAGGCGTTGCTGGGACAGTTAGGCAAACATGCGCGGGGCATTGTTGGCCGCATAGTCATTTGGGTCTAGGATAGACAGAGATTTGCTTAACCCTGCATCCTTCGTTGGGCGTGTTTTTCGTGACAGGTTGTTCCAAACATCTTGGAGAGCTAAGCACAGATCTTCTGTGGATGTAGTCTTTCTCACATCCTTCTGTCTCTTCATGTAATCCCAGACACACTCAATGATGTTGAGATCAGGGCTCTGTGGGGACCATCACTTCCAGTACTTCTTGTTCTTCTTTACGCTGAAGATAGTTCTTAATGATTTTGGCTGTATGTTTGGGGTCGTTGTCCTGCTGCAGAATAAATTTGGGGCCAATCATACGCCTCCCTGATGGTATTGCATGATGGGTAAGTATCTGCCTGTATTTCTCAGCTTTGAGAACACCATTAATCCTGACCAAATCTCCAACTCCATTTGCAGAAATGCAGCCCCAAACGTTCAAGGAACCTCCACCATGCTTCACTGTTGCCTGCAGACACTCATTGTACCGCTTTCCAGCCCTTCCACGAACAAACTGCTGTC
The DNA here is from genome assembly GCA_009667805.1 of Leptobrachium leishanense. Taxonomy (NCBI): domain Eukaryota; kingdom Metazoa; phylum Chordata; class Amphibia; order Anura; family Megophryidae; genus Leptobrachium; species Leptobrachium leishanense. The sequence continues at coordinate 64,971 of RXON01004336.1, read as the reverse complement.
TGCTACAGCCAAATATTTCACATTTTGACTCCTCAGTCCAGAGCACCTGCTGCCAATGTTCTGCACCCCAGTTCCTATGTTTTCGTGCATACTTTAGTCGCTTGGCCTTGTTCCCACGTCGGAGGTATGGCTTTTTCATGAAGACCACTTCTGGCCAGACTTCTCCGGACAGTAGATAGGTGTACCTGGGTCCCACTGGTTTCTGCCAGTTCTGAGCTGGTGGCACTGCTGGACATCTTCCGATTTTCAAAGGGAAATAAGCTTGATGTGTCTTTCATCTGCTGCACTAAGTTTCCTTGGCCGACCACTGCATCTACGATCCTCAACGTTGCCCGTTTCTTTGTGATTCTTCAAAAGAGCTTGAACAGCACATCTTGAAACCCCAGTCTGCTTTGACATGTTTGTCTTGGAGAGACCTTGTTGATGCAGTATAACTACCTTGTGTCTTGTTGCTGTGCTCAATCTTGCCATGACATGAAACTCTCTTTCACAACCTCACCTTGGTAGCAGAGTTTGGCTGTTCCTCACCCAGTTTTAAGCCTCCTACACAGCTGTTTCTATGTGTGACATTGATGAGCATTAGCAGCTGTTTGGTAGAATTGGTTGATCATACACCTGACTATAATCCTACAAAATCCCTGACTTTGTGCAAGTGGACCTATGAGAATTGATGCTGGTTTGACGGCAAAAGGAAAGTAACACCAAATATTGATTTGATTTAGATTTTTCTTCGCTCACTTTGCATGTTGAAAATTGACAGATATAATCAATCATTATTTATATTTCTGAAAGCATTCTTTGTTTACAGCATTTTTTCACTCCTGCCTAAAACTTTTGTGCAGTACTGTATATGTATCTCAGTGTCTCTATGAACAGATCCCGTCCTGCTGGTTTAATTCCCCTGCCCCCATATCTTTCCAGTTGGGACTCAGAGTCCTGACCAGAGCGAATGGTGTGATTTAATTTGCATGACACATCCTGTAACCTGGCTTCCCATGGAGTTACCAAGGAGACGGAAAATAGCCAAATGGTTTTGCCAGCACAGTTCATGTGCACCAGAGTAATTTTGGAGCACATTGCTCAGGGCTGGATGTCCCTGGGGGGGATTGCGTTCATGGATGGGGGAGGTGAGGGGTTAAAAGAAACCACTCTTTGCTGAGTTGCTTCCTGTGGGTCCCCCACATTGAACTAACATCTAAGCGCATGAGGACTGAACTCTGATTTTTGCTCTTCCTATTCCAAGTCCACTGGAACCAGAACTTTACATGCAAGGACTGTGAGTTTCTGTTGTGTTTATTTTATGTATCTGTGTGTACCATTTATCCCCTTTCGTGTCTTTTTATGTATTAAACCGCTATTTAATAGCTTTCTGGTGTTGGCTGTTTGGTGACTTGGCCAGTGTTGGGGGAGAAGCCCAGTGTTACGTCACAGAAGTGACGTGCACACACTGGCTGCTCATCCTGGATGCCTGAATCCATGCACTGTAAAGACATGTAGTGGGAGCCTGGTACTGTTACTTGTCAGGATACCCGTGGCAGCCTGGGTACTCGTGGGAACTGTTACTCATCAGTGCTGCCATGGGTATCCTATGTAAAGGTGTGGGGTGGGAGCCTGGGTACTGTTACTAGGCTGGATGACAAAACCCAAACATTGGTGACAAATCTGTGAATTTCCCATAAAGGTGGAAATGCCAAATAATCTCGAACCTAGCGCACACTGACACCGGATAGCGCCGGCCCAGATCTGCACATACGCTCCAATCACATCTTATGTTCAGCTGTGACATCATAGCAAAATGGCCAATGAGATTAGACAGCGGATGGTGAGACAGGGGTAGGCGAGGCTTTACGGACGATGACATTGGGCTTTATTTGCTGCCAGTCGTTCTTGTTCAGGAATGTTGTGCAGGAAATGGGGATTTAGCGGATCAGAAATCATTGTATTACTGGTTTATGTCTCCTCTTTCACTGGAGGCCAGTAACCAGGTGTAATACTCTGACACTATACAGGGAGATGTGCCTGTGCTCTCTGTGGGGATTGGTTACCAGACATGCTTACTGCTTCCTCATTGGTCGTTGTGTCTCTTCATATTGCACACCTACCTGTAACGCCATCGCCACAGTCATCAGCAGCGCACAGAAAATCATCCCAGCCAGTCCAGCGAGATGCAGGGTGCGCCGCCCCATTTTCTCCACCAGGAATAGCTATGGGAGGAAACAGAAAGATGACCAATCGACAGGCAGCACTCCTTCATGGGGTACCAGCACCCCCCCCCCAGATAACTGCATGCACACTAGAGATTTTGGCATGCAGCTTTGAGAGCTCATGGGTTGTAGACTAGATCCCAGGCAGGGCCTGATCAGGCAAAGTGGGCAGGGGACACTTTGCCTATGTAAAAAAAATATATATATTTTTAGGTTGACAGATTAAAGTGCCCCTCTATAGCGAGGTCCCTGCACTCACATCCAAAGGGAAGGCCAAACAATTGTGGAAGGAATGTCCGGTTTGGACGGCCGTATGGCCACCTCGCTGTGTGCGCAGCCCTACAAAGCACAAGCTTCCTATGGAGGCTCGCACTTTGTAGACCCATGTGCTGTCTATCGTAGCGGCTCGAAGGAGAGGAAAACCGCACGGCCATTGTAACATGCTTTCTAGTATCACACATTACATTGTGTGGATTTATTTATTTATTTATTTATTTATAAAGGATTTTACCAGGAAGGATACATTGAGATTTCTCTCGTTTTCAAGTATGTCCTGGGTTCAAGTACATTGAAGTGTTACATTTACAGAAATACAAAGTAATACAATGTAAGATATTAACAACACAAATATACAGATTAACAGAAAATAAATATGTAGGAAATATAGTCACTGTGTTACATGTTTACAGGTGCATTCTGTATATAGTCACTGTGTTACATGTTCACAGGTGCATTCTGTATATAGTCACTGTGTTACATGTTTACATTTGCATTCTGTATTGAGGTATGTTAACAGGGAAATTTTGAGTGACTTAAGACTGGTGGAAGATTTGATGGTGTCTGGGAGGTTATTCCATAATTGTGGTGCTCTGTAGGAAAATGAGGACCGAGCCACTGTCTTTTTGTATTGTGGTATTGCAAGTAAGGTGCTGGTCCTGGATCGGAGGTTATAGGATGAGGGAGCTGCTGGAGGAAGCAGTCTATTCAGGTAGGGTGGCAGCTTCCCAGAGATGCTCTTAAACACCAGGCTGGAAAGGTGAAGGGTGCGTCTGGATTCTAGCGATGGCCAGTTTAGCTGTTTTAACATGTCACAATGGTGGGTCATGTAGTTACATTGTAGCGCAAAGCGGCAGAATGAGTTATACAGTGTAGTAAGTTTATGAAGGTGTGTTTGCGGGGCGGCTGCATACACTACATCTCCGTAATCAATAGCCGGCATAAGCATTTGCTGTACAATCTGCTTTCTTACCGCGGGATGTTGGGGGGGGTCGTCACTACGGATGCACTTAGGGCCCTTTTCTGTTCCTTACACTAAAATGGGACGATAATGGGGATAATGTGCGCCTGCAGGTTTGTAGCGTCCCCATTTTAGTGTTAGATTCCGGGCAGGCACAATGTAACCAAAGCTCCCTCTACCATTGTGCCCGTTGGCAGGAGACCAGCATCCACACCTTTCCAAGAGAGCCAGTTCTCAGGGACAATGGGCATAAGGGTCACATAAGGGTTAATGACTTAGAAATACATTTATCTTGAAACTCTTTGTATTTTAGGAGTTGGTTTGTGTTAGAGATACAATGTACAGGAATATGTTGCAATCACAAGGATCCATCCACTGGCCGGCATGGAAGACTCTCCAATCCAATGTCAATCAAAAGAATATATAGTTACCGACTCCTCCTAGTGATATTTAAAAGGATTTATTCCATAGTGAACAGGAACACAAGACAACGTTTCGACCCCTCAGGTCTTTGTCAAGTCTAAATCAACAGTACACCACACGCATATAAATAGGTGAATAACACAGTTTAGCTGATAAATCAATTATACATTGATCAAAAAAACCTACTGTTTAATCAAAAGTTTCTAGCAAGTTCTACACCACATACAGCTTAACATAGTGCATCTATACTGGCAATTAAACATAAACAATATAAAGATACAATTAAAAACAAACCACCAAAGATTAATCCAATATCAATGTTTGTATTCACTCTAATACTTAGTAGATCATATTATTCATAATTAATTCAATTTTTTTTATTCTCAGTGTAAAAGAATTGTCCATGATGAAAGGTGTGACGGATCGGCCGCCACAGGATTTATTTAGTTTAATTTCATTCTTATTGTTATATTTCGTTTACCCTTTATTTATAGGAATTAATTCCCCCGTTAGATTTAGTGTAAAACTGTTGCTAGATTTCTATTTAATCATGGTTTTCCCCCCCACAGATCCTGCTAGTAACCACGGAGTACATGCTTGCTACAATGTATCAGTCACTGAAACAGCCCGGCTGCAATTTGTCTGTATATCTCCTGTGCTGATTAATAACTCGTTCCCCTTTGTGTCCAGCTTGTATCAGTGCCAACTGTACAAACGAAATATGTTATTAGTGTCCTGCAAAGTGTACCCCTGCTTGCCTCATATTGTGTAAGGTAGGAGGCTCCCCAGGAGATTGCGAATTACCGCTGGCAAGCTGCCAAAACCCTACTCCTGTTCAATCGCCTGCCCCGGAGCCCCCTTTGCCCTCACCAGGGCACTTTTTGGACATTAGGTCCCCAGGGAGGGTTGCCTGGTGTGGGGTAAGTTTGAAGAGGAAGCGCCATCGGGAACCCCTCCATCCGACGGTCCCAAAACAGAGCGGCTACGGCTATGGAGCTCTAAGGCGAATACACCTCACCCACTGCTGGGCTGTTTGTAATCACTGCTGCTTAGTCCCTGTTCCTGGATCAGGGCGCTCTTTTGGCAAGAGTAACCAGCGGACCAGAGCTAGCCAGCAGAACCCAGAAAGTGTTGCTGCTCCAGCGGAATTAACCCCTACAGACCCGCAACGCTAAGAAGAGCCCATGTTGGATATACAAAGGGACTCGGGCTGGAGGCGGTGGCAGAGCTGGTGCCGGGATGTCTGGAGGGGCCGGGTTAAGAACAATGGCCAGCCGGGTTATCAAGATCTTGTCAATGTATATAAGCACTGTCTGTTCCCATTCTGAATACACTCTGATTTACCTTCAACCTACACTTTGGTCTCGACTAATTGATTAGGGAGGGATACAGGGCTATTCTCACAGAGCCTCGGTATTCTCGGATCCTGGCAGAGACAAGCAGCGGATTGATGCCCTCTTAATAGCGGCATTACAGGCTCCATTCAGCAGATTGGCTGATTCTGAGCAGCCGCCTTCACTGCATCCAGGACCGACACCTCGGCTGGCATGCTACCTCCCAGTGCTCCAAGGCAAGGACGGAGTTAATGGCGAATCTACTCCTGCTGAGTAGCGGATTTCATCACAAAAGGGATTTAGCTGTTGATAAAATTATCATATACACTCAAGAAAAATAAATACATAAAATACAGTGAGATATTTTGGATACCTACTATAAGAAAGGAGAAAGATCAAAATATCTGTTTAGTCCACACGGTTCTATAGTATTGTGTTATTCACCTATTTATATGCGTGTGGTGTAATGTTGATTTTAGACTTGACAAAGACCTGAGCGGGTCGAAACGTTGTCTTGTGTTCGTGTTCACTATGGAATAAATCCTTTTAATATCACTACCAGGAGTCGGTAACTATATATTCTAGAGATACAATGTAGACATATTGTTCTCGAAATCTGTTTGTCCTTAGATTGATCTGATGCTCTCTGTCTAGTGTAACTGTAATGGAGCGACTGTACCCTAACTGAGTACCTCCGTCAGCGGGCTCTCTCCCATGTAAAACAGTCCCCACCGTCGCCAGAGCAATCTTCCCTAACAGCCCACCCAAACTTTAACCGCAGCTGAAAGAAGGAAGCAGACCATTGAAATTCAAAAGCAGACTAACAGTTTATTCACACAGACACACAGCTATGTGCATTAAGGGACAACTCCCTTACTGAATACATCACAGATAACTGCACGCAGTGAATGGGACCTTCAAACAATGGGACCTCCTGGGAGGAGAAGGGAGGAGGAGAAAGCAGGTAAAACAAAGATTTTATAAAGAGAATGTACACAATATATAGAGCAGGCAGAAATACAAAGAGAGGATAGATAATAGAGGAAATGTTCACAGTATACAGAACATGAAACTACAATATACACAGGGGAATAACACACAGACATCAGAAATCTTTAGTTAGCTGGGGGATGTTTAAAACAGTGAAAAACCAAATATATTTAAATATTTATAAGATCCACCAGTTCCCCAATAGTCTTCTTCACGGGCCATAGTCTCTGGGCAGGAGGATAGCCCACAGTCCCCTCCAGATGCCCCAGGTTCCGTCACAGTGACTAATGAAATTACTAGGTTTCTGTGTCTTCTGAAGGAATTCACCCCCCTCATGTAGACAATGTATTCTGCTGATTGTGTCATGTTACCCCCCCCCCTCTCTGTTGTCCATATAACTGCTCTCATTTCCATTAAAGCATATATTCATTCTCCCTGCATTAACCCGTGTCTGGTGTTTGGGGAGAGAAACATAGAATTATACAGCACTTCCTCAAGTTCCGGCTGAGGGTTATGAGAAGGAAACATAACAAAGAAAAAATGTCATCTGCGCTTATTCCCATTATACCGTGTGAAACTAAACACAATTAGAGGTTTGGTTTCTTATTAATGGCCATTATAAGACTAAGCTCACCCGCCAGCATCAAGGCACCTCTAAGCGAGCTTAGTCTTATAATGGCCATTAGTAAGAAACCAAACCTCTAATTGTGTTTAGTTTCACACGGTATAATGGGTATAAGCGCAGATGACATTTTTTTCTTTGTTTCACACATGTTGTTGGGCTGGATGCATTTGGTGGTTGCAGCCACCCCATCGGGGAATAGGCGCGACCCCACCCCTCCTGTACTATTTATGAGAAGGAAAGGACGCTGTAACATGTTCGGGTCTGGTCCACAAGCTAGAGTCCAGTAAGCCCCAGTTGCTGTTACAATCTGGTGGCAGCGGTGGGATTTCTCTTCTAGAAACTGCAGCAGAGCTACATCACGGACTAAACACAAAAACAAGTGAGGAGAGCGACTTCACTAAGAGAGTGAGAGAACATCTGGAAAGGTATGGTCTGAATCCCAGCCATGATATTATCGCAGAGGTGATTGCAGAAGTCTCCAAATTTCAGAGAGAGAAAAGAGAGAACTGGCCTGAAAGAACAGAGGTTTCAAATCCGGATGATGGAGCGCAGAGCAGAAGCACCTGTATTCTGAGGATGGCAGCAGGATCCAAAGGATGGAGGAAGAAGCTGTCTATGAGCAATTGCAGGACAGTGAGAGTCACGGTAACCTGCATTGGTTTGATCAGGAGGTCAGTTTTATCCATGAAGGAGAATGGCCTGGGTTCAGGTTTTACAACCTGAGGTTATCTAAGGACATTGAACTGTGGAGGAGCCGCATTCACAAGGAGGAAGAAGCATTATTTATCGCATATATTAAAGAAACACTTGATCTGGAGGGAAGGTAAGGTAAGAGGAATTTGCCGGGAATACTATGACCAGTTTGACTATTCCCCACCCCTGGGTCTGGTTTCATGTGTCCCAGGAATACTGTGGTATCCTCTGGCATATGATGAGGATTAATTCAGTGAGCTTGAGGTACACTATGTCACGAATCCCTCCGGATACTACGACGCGGGTCCCTTTAGACCGTTCCCTATCTATCCCTCTGATCCTTGAGTGGTCGGTAATCTGTCTCTCGTTAGGGACACACATAAGGGTTAATAAGCTCCAAGAGAAATACCACAAGGAGGCCTTCACTAATATATCCTTCAGGCAGGGACGTGCAAACAGGACTGGTTTAACAGGAGTGGTCTGTGCAGTATACATACAAAACCAAATCACAATATGGGTCAGAATAGTCAAGGATCGCCGAACTGGTACACAAGGGGTGTTTCTCATAAAATGCCGGGTCAGGAAACAATATAGAATCAGAAATGCAAAGTAAGTCAGTGAATCGCAGGAGTCGAATCACTAGCACTGGGGAAGTAACTCCACGACAGGGAAATGAGCCAGATTGCACCGTCTGCTCTTAAACCCGGCCACTCTGTGTCATAGGAGACTGTGGGGTAGACCTTCTTTCTCCATCACAAACTGGGATGCGGGAGCAAGGGGGCGTCTTTGGGATTGGTTTGTGCTGTGAGTCTCCAGCAGTGGATGGAGGTCCAGGGAGATGTTTCTGTTGGTGGAATGGCCCAGCGGTGGTTTGCTGTCTCATCAGAGCGCAGTCTCCGCTGCGAGGAGAGATTCCATCACCACGGCTCCCGTTCTGACTTTTGGGTCTCATGCAGACTTTGCATCTTTTCCGTGGTCTGTTTCAGGAGGGGATGCAGCTTTGTCACCACAGAGTGACATGGGGATTCTGATGTACAGAACTGTGTGTATGCAGGATCATGGACAGGACATGTTCGTGGTAAGACTGACGAGCTGACCGAATCAATTTAATGGAAATCATTATCCTATTTGTGTATCCGCCTCGCCTAAATTAAAGAAAATAAGAGGAGTGGCAATATTTTTTTCAAAGAATAGAGATGATTTTCCAAGAGAAGGGGGAGAAGGGCAGGTACATTATAATTTTATATCCAGGCAGGAGGCGAATATTTTGCACATTCTCTTTTCTTTACTAAACCATCAGCAGCAAAGAGAGTTTTACATAGCAACAGTAATAACCAATAAACAAATAGTATTCCAACAAGAGAGCAGTAAGCCCTCCCATGGCCTCTTTTCTTTGCTGCTGCCCTCCAGGTGAGACGTTTTCTAAACGGCTCCTGGATGTCAGGCTTTGATTGTATTTGTTTAATTTCACTTTAAAATTTGTTTCATTGTATTTGCAAATGTACTGTATATCTTAAACTGTTTTTTCTAGGTTTTCCGTCCCTGCTGCGTGAGCACCTTCCAGCCTGCAGGTTGTGCTTTGCGTCTCTGTTTTGGTCTCCCGGCGAATCAGGATTTTTTTCCCTCCTCTGGCCATCGGGTGACTGGCGGCATCTGCCTTTTAATTTTCAGCGTTTTCAAGATAGTTATTTCTTTTGTTTGCTTCGCGGCGCCCGTTGCCTTCCCGCACGTGGTCACATTCTCTCTCCCCTCAGAGTAGCGCGGCATTCGTCCGCGCCTGCGTCCTTGGCGGCCATTTTAGTTTTCAAACGACTGCTTGCCGCCATTACAATACCGCGTCTCGTGTCCGAATCAACGAAGGCAGGCGGCTGCTAGACTGTTGCGTTCCGGTAGACCCATAATGGCCTCCGCTTCCCTGTACGGACCCTCCAGGCACTACTGACACCTTGGGTGAGCCCCGCAGGATTTCTTTCATGCACATATTTCTGTCAGGGACTTACTAAGCCCGCAAAGCATCGGGTGAGCCCCGTTAAGTTGATTTTTTTTCCTCATGGATCCGCCACAGCTCCCCTCTAATCAGGAGGAGCTCAAGGCTTGGCTCCTTGCAGCAATTTCTGAAACGCTGCCCATAGCGCTAGCGGCCCTTCCCCCGCTTCCTCAGCAAGAACCCCTGGTCCTCTCTAGGGCCCAGTCACCGGCCCGTTCTGTTGTGGAAATTTTATTATGTGGACATTATAATCTAGGATGTGTGTTTTATAAATTGTCATCTGTCTCCCTGTGTGAGGATTAGAATGGAGAAACGCTCTAGCAGAGTGTACTTGGTTTTAAATCCAAACCAGCGGCAAAACCGTCAGTATGAAAACCTTCTTTTGGGTTTAGAGACATACTTGCTTTTAAGACATTTAAGCCTTGTCTGTACACTGGTACCATGTACTGACAATAACTGAATGTCTCCGAAGATATATGTCGCAAATCCATAAGAACAAGTAGACTGATCTTCACTTAATGCTGATCAGATTTGATCAGTATTGAATGGGGTCCATACTGACAGTGATGGGGGATGGTTGGACAGGCATGGCTTACATGACTCAGGGATGGGTCATGTAAGGGGGCTGGTCGGTCATCCCAGTCCACTCCCCTGTCCTTTTGATATGTAAATGTAATTACTGGGCAAACTGGTTCCTGTTGTAAAGCCAGTGAGCCACTGGGCGTTGTCCTATGGTGTATTAAATTAAGCAGACCAGGGGCACACAGCCCACTTGGCCAGAGGATTTCCAGCTTGAAGCAGCGTGTCTGTCTGATTCTTCTTGGAATAGAGAAGTACTTCGTGCCTTATACAGAAAGAACTGAATATAGCGTGTTTTTTTAGCGACGGATTTGTTTGTACTGGGCGCACTTTAATACTGAAGTGTACCCTTTTAGTGCACCAGGACTTGGTGCGCAAAGACCAAACTTTCCATAACAATTGGCGAGCCTTGTATTTTAGGAGCAGACGCGGATTCCAGAGCAGCTTGCCAAAGGAGGGAGATTGGATTCTTGGTTTTGGACAACCAGAAAAGGCCGGCGAAGTTGGTAAGACTTTATTTCAGTTTTTGAAATTTCTGTTGTCCTAGAACCAGCATCTGGTCTCTCTGCAAGCTGTTGCGGTAATCCGCGCTCAGCAAAAGAATCTCTGTTTGCTTTTTCACTCTTTGTGTATAAGGACAGGGGATTAATATCTGTACATAGAGGGATAGGGGTATTGGCTGTGGATAGAGTCTATATTTTGCAAATCCCTTTTCAATACAGCCAAGAGGGTCTTTGTACGGCGTTTATGTATGGAGTTTGCTGGATGTTTTAAAAGTGTGGCTGGGTTATTTTCATAGTGCTGGTCACTGTGTGAAATAACTTTTAGTGTGTAAATTTTGGTGGATCTGAAGTTGATTGTGACGTGTGGGGTGATCATTACAGGGTATCGTTTTTGTTGTAACTTTTATGTTTGTAAGAGGTGATTTTGGTTTGTAGAGGCAGAATCTTGTTTTGTGTGCCCAGACATGTGCCTTTGGCAGCCATCTTTGATTACCTTTGTGTGAAGAACCTGTGCTTTGGCAGCCATCTTGGTTAGTTTGGTGCTGCGGGTTTCTAACAAGGAATTCAGTTTTAGATGGAGCTGATTCACCTTTAGTTTGGTGTCTATGGAAAGCAATTCGTTTGTTTTTGCCTCAAATGTTAGTTTTTGTCCTGAAGTTATTTTTGTTTTGTTATGTAACTTTTCTATGTACAGCTTGATTTTGTTGTAAGTTTTGTGTTGGATATTGGTTGAGTGTTCGGTTATGTTATAGCCCAGTGACCAGCCTGATAGGGGAATCATTAAATCCTGTTTCTATGGTAATATAAAGGTGGCTGGGGACTGGACTGTTTCAGGCATTGATGTGTTAATTCAGTCCTATACAAAATTGTGTGTTCCAAGGGTTTTTTGTTTTGTTTTGGTTTTTGGTGTTTGCATTGAGTTTTGGTTTTTAAGTTAAAATGTACTTTTTACTGAATCTCAATGTGTATAGCAAGACGTCCTGTAACTGAAGTTTTTGGTAGAGAGTGTACTTCAGTTGTGGTTTTTTTCATGTTATTGTTTTGGGTTTTAGAACCTTGCTGCGTTTTGTATAGTATCGAATTACTGTTGGTTTTGTAGTAGAAAAAGAAAGGATTTAGTTTTAAAACTTTCTTTTTATATTTACTATCCATAAGCGGATTGTGCAAGCGAGAATAACACGTTTTTATTGGTTTAGAGTTGCTTTGCGCAGCGAGTAGTTTATTTCGGTTTTAAGTTCAGACTGTTTGTTAGGGTTTTTGAGAAGTTTTTTTCATTTGGTGACAGTGATTCAGGTGTTGTACTGAGACATCGTACAACTAGCAAATAGACAGAGGAAGGCTATCCCCATTTAACTTCTGTATTGAGAGAAGCCACATTGTTCTGTAGAGAAAGAGGATGTTCATTGTGCTGTGCGGTTAAGTCTGGCGACACAGTGTACGGTCGTACAGCGTATACGCTTGTGTATGCATACACTGTGAGGGGTAGAGACAACGACTTCGGGGAGGGGGGGTTATCTGTGGTTGTTGACTAATGGTTTAGGGCATAGTTCTGTACCAAACCTGTTGGGACAACAAGCCATAGAGTTACACGTCTCCTCGGTTAGGGTCTCTAGTTGGGGGACTATAGTGGTATAGTGGTTATAGTCTGACAATCCACCGTAAAAGAAGACATCGGACGGTGCTCTCCTAAATTGGTGCAAAGGGTTTCCCTGGACGCAGGGGTAAGATGATAAGCCGATTCAAATTGCCATGGGCAATGTGCTGTGCATGCAAGGGAAGGAAAGCGAGGCTTCCCACAGTCAGACGGCTGCACAGCACATGAAATCTAGTTTTGGGGCAAAGGCAACGAAACCCCTAAAAAAGTAGGGCATAGATGGTCCAAGGGTACCGCTTGGGGTATCCCTCTGGAGGGGACGTTTGACGCCTGGAGATGGGAGAAATTCATAACTGAGTTTAAACCCAGACTCTGGACGGCAAAGACTTTAGATGTAGCTCAGATGTGACTTCAGAAGTCTATTATGGTAAACCGTCAGGGTGTACAGTAGGCGGTTTCAGTCCGGAAGAACCGCATTATGTACACCTGGCCAGAGGGGATAGCCGCGATTGGTGATCCAATGCTGGAAGCGGAAGAGGCTCTTTCTGGGCTAACTCTGCTAAGGCAGGCTGGATCCACCAACACTGGATCTGTTGTAGTTTCATCTGATGCTTCTGCCATCACCAATGTAACAACCTCTACTCTGCTCTCTCCAGCTACCATACCTCTCGCTCCCACAACTCCACCTAACCCTCTCTATCCGTCTCCCTCAGCCACATCTGGGGCGTTTTCTCCAATTACAGTTAATTCCGAATCATTTCCAACTGGGGATCTGCAGATGCTATGTGAGTCTAAGGGAATTGGGACCAGACTAAGGAACCGTGGGGATTGCATAGCTGCACTAAGAGCTTTTGATTCAGCCGTGCCTACCATCTACCCTTCATTGGATTGCTTCCAGACGGGGATGGTCATGGGCAAGGTGATTGGGTCGTGCTAAAGAAACATCAGAGGAAGGGACTAGAGCCGAGATATCTTGGTCCATTCCAGGTGCAGCTGACGACGCCAACCTCTCTGAAGCTCGAAGGACGAGACAACTGGGTCCACGCCAGTCACTGCAAGAAGCTGCTCAACTACATCAAAGAATGAGAAGTGTCATTTTTGTTTACTTGTTTAGCTTAATTTATTTTAGCGAAGGAAACGATGAAAAACATCCCAATCTTTTATTTAAAATGCACCTCCAGCTAGCTAAGGCAGCAAACAGGACCAATTGCTGGGTGTGCTCGACAACCCCCCCCCCCTAGCCATTATACTCCAGCAATGGCAGCCGTTCATGCTATATACAATGTTCACATTCGCATGAAGAAGTACGAGAAATTAGCCAAGACCACCCAGAGACATTTGTCGATAGAATTTAACGATACATTCCTTGAGGGTAACATCAGTTATAGTTTTAATATTAGCTCTGGCTCTTGCGCCTCGCTTGCCAATCCTGTATGGGTGTCTGGGCAATTAGGTGGCCTGCAGGTATGTTTCAACATCCGCTTCGGTGACAGATTTGTGGGATCCTCCAGTTGTAAGAAAGGTATAACAATCAACCTTACTAATGAAACCCCCGATATCTTTAGTAACACCCATAGACCAGATTATATCTGCTGGAAAGAAGGATGCGATGTTCAGACAGCGGGGGCGATCCCCCAGTCTATTCAGTTATTACTGAGTGCCTGAGACCGGCAGAGAAACTCCTCATGTGCTGTTCTGACAGGCCTATATTATTTCCTGTGCGGTTCCGCCGCTTATAAGGTAATTCCCCCTAATACAAGAGGTTCATGTGCTTTAGTGAAGCTTGTTCCGGCATCTTACGTTGCAGCCAATCGAGAGGATCTGATGGTGCATAGGAAGGCCAAGATGTCCGGGAGAGCTCGTAGGGAACTATTCTCTAGCCACGATCAGGCTTGGGCATGGTTCCCCGCGTGGACTGGATGGGGAATAGAGCTTATGAAGCGATTGAACAATTTCTCCTCTATTGTAGACGAGATGTTCAATGAAACCATAGAAGCTGTCAGGGAGATCACCCAGGAACAACGACAAATAAAGACTCTGGTATTGCAGGAAAAGATGGCTCTTGATTATCTTTTAGCGTCCAAGGGGGGTTTCTGTGAATTCATAGGTGAGGACTGTTGCACCTGGATAACGGACACCAATGACATGGTCAAGGCACATATGGATAAGGTTAGCGCCCTGCAAGGCAGAGCCAGAGCTATAGCTAGTGAGGGTTGGAATCCTTTTGAAGGTTTGGGAAGCTTCGGGGATTTCTTGTTTTCCATTGGATCCTGGCTAAAGGAAATGGGAGTATATATACTTATGGTGTTTCTGTTTCTATTCCTTCTATATGCCGGAGTGAAATGTTCCTGTTGTCTAATCGACCGAGTTACCAAAGCCAGAGCAGATGACTACGTTTTCGTTGCCGAGATGAGACGCCCTGAAGACCAACCCATGGACCGGACACAGAGGATTTCAGACCGACCAACGATCGACGCAACCCACCACCTCATGTCCTCCCTCTGAGTCACCTCCCCTAAAGCAGATTCTACGTGTCAAGTTCTACGTGTCAAGATTTGTTTTGAGATTTGCCAAAAAAAATCAGCGTGTCAAGATTTGTTTTAAGACTTGCTCTAAGATTCTACGTGTCAAGATGGACTGTCTGTTGTTTTCCATCATCTGTTTGGCTTTTTGCATTCAGGACTTTCCATATACAAGATAAACTGTTTCTTTCCAAGGAAGATCGAGATTCATCGAGGGACACTGGGGAGCAAATGACAAAGAGGAGGGACTGTTGTGGAAATTTTATTATGTGAACATTATAATCTAGGATGTGTGTTTTATAAATTGTCATCTGTCTCCCTGTGTGAGGATTAGAATGGAGAAACGCTTTAGCAGAGTGTACTTATTGAACGCCTCTGCCAGGCTAATTCACCTCACCCGCCGCTCTGTCTCTGCCGCTCCCCTCTGCGAGTCCCTTCACTGGCTCCCCATCCACTGCAGAATTAAGTTCAAAATCCTTATCCTTACCTACAAAACCCTCACTAACTCAGCTCCCCACTACCTGTCCTCACTAATCACCAAATACACCCCAGCCCGCTCCCTAAGGTCAAACAGTGACCTGCGCCTAGCTTCTCCCCGCATCACCTCTTCCCATGATAGACTGCAGGATTTCTCACGCGCAGCCCCCACTCTCTGGAACGCTCTCCCTCATACTGTCAGACTTTCCCCTAACTTCTCTTCCTTCAAACGCTCCCTTAAAACATTCCTATTTAGGGAAGCCGACCACCCAACTCACTGACGCAACCATCAATCACTCTCACCTTACAGTCCTCTCCTCCTGTTTCCAACCCCAACCCTCCCAGATTGTGAGTTCCTACGGGAATAGGGCCCTCATCTCCTCCTGTACTGTTTGTCAAATGTTGTTCAATGTATTGTAACCCTGTCTATACTGTGCTTATTGTACAGCGCTGCGGAATATGCTGGCGCTTTATAAATAAAGAATAATAATAATAATAATACTTGGTTTTAAATCCAAACCAGCGGCAAAACCGTCAGTATGAAAACCTTCTTTTGGGTTTAGAGACATACTTGCTTTTAAGACATTTAAGCCTTGTCTGTACACTGGTACCGTGTACTGACAATAACTGAATGTCTCTGCAGATATATGTCGCAAATTCATAAGAACAAGTAGACTGATCTTCACTTAATGCTGATCAGATTTTTTCGATTCGATGCCAAACTCACCAGTATGTGCACAAAGGAATTGGGTCCTGCAGCTAAGGGGTTGCTTTTCGGGGGCACCTTTTTAAAAGAACTAAACCGCAAGGTTAATGTTTATACGAATTTACAAAAGGTCCAGTCCAATATGAAGAGGGTCTTCCATTCTCAGCCACATTTTTCCTCCAGGGCTGGCGCACCAAGAGGTCGGGTCGCCAGCCGCTACCACAATTCCTATAGACCTCGCATCACCTCAAACCAGAGCACGGACATGCAGTATAGACCCAGCCCGATCCTGGCTCGTGGAGTCCCAGTCGGTCATGGCTGCAGCAGACCCAGATGTCGCTATTTCGCTGGTAAGTGCCCCTGCGCTCCCGCTTCCACACATTCCGGTCGTGGGTCGGTTCTGTTATTTCCTTCACAAATGGGGCGAGCTCACATCCGACTCGTGGGTACTGCGATCCGTGTCGGGTTATTTAATGGACTTCTCCCAGGTCCCCGTCCGGTCTGCTTCCCCGCCTCCGGCCCGTTACTCCTCACAAGAGGCGACGTTGATAGACAGGGAACTTCGCTCCCTACAGTTGAAAGGAGCCATCCTTCCCACGCTGGATCCCCCGTGCTTCATCAGCAATGTATTCCAGGTACACAAAAAATCTGGGGACCTCCGGCCTGTTATAAATTTAAAGGCCCTCAACGCCTTTGTGTCCTATCGCCACTTCAAAATGGAGGGCATACACCTCCTCCGAGACCGCCTACGAGACTGGACCTCACAGACGCTTACCTTATGGTCCCGGTCCATCCCGCTCATCGATCGTATTTGCAGTTCCACTGGCACCGCGACCTCTGGCAATTCACTTGCCTGCCTTGCGGCCTCAGTTCCGCACCATGGTGCTTTACGAAGCTCCTCAAACCGGTCATGGCCTTCATACGGGCTCAAGGCATCAGAACGATCATATATCTGGACGATATCCTGATACTGGCGCAGGACCCCATCCAATCCTCATGTCACACGACCCTTGTGGTTACGCTTCTGCAAGACCTTGGCTTCATCATCAACAGGGACAAATTTGCACTGCGTCCAGCTCAAACCATCACCTTCCATGGATTCGACATAGACTCAACGGCTTGCCAACTGCGTCTTCCCCCGCAAAAGCTTTGAGCCATCAAGAAGACCCTAAGAGGAGTCCTGACTACGGACACCATCTGTCTCCGAGATCTGGCGAGAGTTGTGGGCCTACTCTCTTCCTCCATTCAAGCCATTTTCCCTGGTCCACTGCATTATCAGGCGATGCAACGTCTGAAGACCCCATACCTCCGCCTCAATCTCTCCTACGACCAACTGGTCCCCATCACCCCGGAGGTTCGAGTGGAACTCCTATGGTGGTTGCGCCACATGGAGGCCTGGAATGGACGTGCCATCTTCGGCTCTCTGCCGGATTTCGTACTGGAATCGGACGCCAGCCAATCGGGCTGCGGAGTGACATGCGGGTCCACATCCACGGGCAGTGCCTGGACTCCCGAGGAACAGCAGCTTCACATCAACTGCTTAGAACTCATCGCCGGCTCGTTTGCCATTCACAGCTTTACTCAACATCTCTGGGACTGCTCTCTACTCCTCTGGATGGACAACATCTCCTCAGTCCAATACGTGAACCGGCTGGGGGGCTCCCGATCCAAGCTCCTGTCAGACCTCACGCTCTCCCTCTTCAACTACTGCCTGGAACGGAACATCTCCCTCACAGCGGAATACCTGCCCGGTTCCTCCAACTATGTGGCGGATTGGTTAGCTCCTCAGCTCGAGGAAATATCCCTCCTTGTGTATTATTAAACATTGCCTTCATTCATACATAGTTAAAATTAACTCTTTATTGATTAAAAATAGTCATCCAATGACAGACAGTAACTTGCCTTTGGCAATTACAACCCGTTGGTTTCCATACTTTGGTTGTGTCGGTTTTCAGTGATTTTTAACACGCAATTGGTATATGTCTGAGATATTGAAAGTTATAACCAAACAATATGTACGTCATAGCCCGGAGTATGGGAGTAATATGACCGTTCAATTGTAACCGTTTGCAAATTTATTGTGCATGTTCCATACACAAAAAAGCCAATGGGCTCAACACCATGGAGCGATATGTTCTACAATGACCAGTAACTATTTGCTACAATTTGGTTGTCACTTGTGTTAATTTATGATTGAAACATGTGATTTGTGATTTCACATTTAATGCAAGCAGTTTGCAAGTTAGATCCTTCTGACATTTAGTTCGTTAGATGCACTAAATTTTTTCCTGACGTTCTCAGCCTATATTTCTGTCGCTGAAATACGTCTAGTAATATGCATATATTGAACCATTTAGGTGGAATTATGGCAATCGAGTATTTACATACATGATCGGTTGCTGTACATTAATCAAAATTTCAATGCTATGATTTGTAACCACCACCATTGATCCACTGCTCCACCTTAAAATCTCTTCGGTAAAACCACACTGCTTTGTTGACCATCAATAAATCTCAAACATTATATCGACACAGCCAGTACCAACACTTATGCCTTGGATGTCACAACCATCCGTCAAATAAACATTGGAGGCCTCACAGGCATATAATTTGTCGCTTAATTATGCTTCACATCCTATTGATGATAAATCTAGCTTTTCCTGCTATATTAGCACCTGCCGCTCAACGCACGTTTCTTTACCGAACTAACGGCAATCTCATCAGGAGCTCTAGTGATCCTGACTTCAGGACCCATTTAAATAGGTATTGAGGCACCTTCATATTGGCCTTTAATTGGGCTCAATTACATGTTCAATTACGGATCCTTGTGAGGTCTATTTTTTGTATATATGCTTTGACTTCGACTGCTAATGTTGTAATTCATATGTCCACCACTCGGTGTGCAAGCCAACATATTCAGAGAATTAGACTCCGGTCACATGACTGAAAACACCAATCGGCTTCCATGTGAAACTTATTTCTTTATAAACTTCAGTCCGACTGCATGAATTCATTAAGCAGTCTCATTCTATGATGGTACACGATCCGTGATTTGTTGGATCATATGTTTGTTAGTGTGTGATGAAATAATGTAGGTATATAAATTCTATAAGGAAAATATTCCAATACCCAGCCTTTAGTTTTGATTATCTAATACTTTATATATACCCTACCGATCATCCACACTTATGTATATACTCCTCACTAGGGATGAGCTGTACAGTTCGGAGTTCGAATTCGAACATAGCCTGTTCGCATGTTTGCGAACTACGAACATTTCCACGTGTTTGCCCACAATGCACCACAATACACTTTTCCACTGGCCTGAAGCTTGTAATTGACCACAGGTCAGGTGCAAGACAGGTTCAAGACTATACCAATCACGGCTCAAAGTCCGGATTGGGCAAATTTTGCCCAATCATGGGCTCACAGAGCTAAGTCCCGCAGCACACTATATAAGGCTTCACACAGCGCTTCAGCACGTGTTTGAGAGGAGAGTGTTGTTGTGTTAGTGTGTGTTCTCACTGCCAGTCTGCCACCAGCTACTGGGGGGGGTCTCATTTCTACAAAATATCTGGAAATTGTTCTAATCTGTGTGTTCTCACTGCCACCCATCAGGGGGTCTCACTTACTTATAGGAGGTTTCTGGGAATTGTAATCTGTATCTTCTCACTGCCAGCTATCAGGGGGTCCCACATACTTCTAGCAGATTTCTGCGATTTGTAATCTGTGTCTTGTCACTGTTGCCAGCTATCAGGGGGTCCTATCAGGGGGTCTCACTGACTTATAGGAGGTTTCTGGGAATTTGATCTGTGTCTTGTCACTGACTGCCAGCTATTAGGGTGTCTCACTGAGTTATACCAGAGTTCTGGAAATCTTTAAATTTTATAACAGAGTTGAATCAGAGTTCTGCAGCATATCTCCAATTTTTATAACAGAGTTGAATCAGAGTTCTGTATATCTTTAATCTATATATCACTCACCATGTCAGAAAGACCAAAAAGGACAGGCAGACGCTCCCAGGCACAGATAAGAGGGCAAGCAGCCTCTGTATCAGGAGGCTGTGCCTCTGGTCATCATGGACGTGGTGCATCCTCTGCAGGGGCACGCTTGTCCTTTCTAACTGGTGCTGGCCGTCGTAAGCAGCAGCAGCAACATACAGACGATTTTGTGGATTGGCTAACCAGGCCATCCTCATCCTCTGAGTCCTCTGCCAGCCAGGCTTGTAGTGGTTTACAGTCCACCTCAGCTGCCAAAGCATCTAATGCAGCCTCCATGTCTACAGCTACTCCTGCCGTAGCCTCACTATCACACACGGAGGAGTCAGCTGAATTGTTTGACTACAATGACAGTGACATGCTGCTTGAGGATGCGCAGCAAGTACAGTGCTCTGATTCAAACTCTGAGGTTGAGGAAGGGAGTATAATCAACCTAGAGGAAGGGGGTGCCAGTGACACACAAATAACTGGCACTCATTTTGCCCCAGCAGCTGCAGCATACTGCCAAGTTGGCTCCAGTGACGAGGAGATAGGGGGTGATGACAATGATGAGGTCACTGACTCCACCTGGGTGCCTGATCGAACAGAGGAGTCAAGTGAGGAGGAGGCACAACAAACACGAGGCACAAGATCCTCTATGACCAACCGTAGCACTAGCCAGTCCAAGGAATCAGATGTCAGAGCTGCTCAGGTGCAGAGCGCTGTTGTCTCAAAGCAGACATGTGGGAACTCTGCTGTCTGGGAGTTCTTTAAGAAATGTGCAGCAGACCGCACCGTTGCTATTTGTAATCTATGTCAGATGAGGATCAAGTGTGGGAAAGACACCGGACGCTTGGGTACCACATGCTTAACATTTGCGCAACACTTTGCGTAGGTCCTCCTCACCTGTCTCTACCCCCACTATATGTCCTGCCATGTCATTGACTCCAACCTCCACTGACAGAGATGATGCTACAGTAATGGATGTACCAGGTCCTTCCTCACAATGTGACAGCATCCCATCAGCTGAAGATTTACGCAGTCAGATTATGTTGCCCCAGCTGCTACAGCGTAAGAAAAAATATAGTCCCAACCATCCCCAAGCACAGCGTCTAAATGCCAGCTTAGAAAAATTACTCGCATTGCAGCTGCTGCCTTTCCAGCTGGTGGACTCTGCTTCCTTCCGTAAATGTGCTGTACCACAGTGGCAGGTTCCAAAACGCCACTACTTTTCACGGAAGGCCATACCAGCACTATACCAGCACGTGGAAGACAATGTTATCGAGTCATTGGGAAAGGCAGTCAGCAGCAAGGTGCATGTGACTTTAGACACGTGGTACAGCAAGCATGGACAGGGTCGTTACATTTCCTTCACGGCACACTGGGTAACTCTGATTGCAGCTGGGAGGGATCCAAGACGGGGCTCTGTGCTGGAGCTTGTTCATCCACCACGCCTCCAGAAAGCTGCTTGTATGAGGTCTGTCTGCTCCACCACCACCTCCTCCTCCTTCTCTGTCTCTGGTGAAGTGGCAGTTAAACTGATGCGTGACAGGGGCTACGCAATGGCTCAAGCAAAAAAATGCCATACTGTGCTTGAGCTTGTTTGTTTAGGGGACAGGAGCCACACCGGGCCAGAAATTCTGTCAGCTCTGCAGGGGCAGGTGCAGAGATGGTTAACACCACGCCAGCTTCAGCTGGGAATGGTGTCTGTGATAATGGCAGCAACCTTCTCTGGGTAAGTTGACGCATGTACCATGCCTGGCACACGTCCTAAATCTGGTGTTACAGCGTTTCCTAACCAGGTACCCAGGGCTGGCAGAGCTTCTCCGCCAGGCCAGAAAAGTCTGCAGCCACTTCAGACGGTCATTCCTAGCAAGTGTTCGCCTGGCAGAAATTCAAAGAGAATTCCACCTTCCCACAAACCGTCTGATCTGTAACATGCCCACCGGGTGGAACTCAACATTAGCAATGCTGCAGCGTCTGCACAAGCAGCAGAGGGCCATCAACGAGTACCTGTGTGAGTATGGCACAAGGACAGGTTCAGGTCAACTTGTTTTTATTTTTCCCCCGCAGTGGCTGATGAGCAAGGATGCATGCACTGTACTGTCACCATTTGAGGAGGCAACGAGGATGGTGAGCAGGGACAGTCCATGCATCAGTGACACAATTCCTTTAGTGTTCCTGCTGGAGCACACTCTGCTGGGAATTATAGATGTGGCTCTAGAGGCAGAGCAGCGGGAGGAAGAGGAGGCCTTCCCTAGCTCTCAAGGCCCCAGTCTTTCCGCAGACAGCATTCCAGTGGGTCCTCCTCAGATCAGACAGGAGGAGGATGAGGAATATTTAAGTAGTGGGGGCATTGAAGGTGGGGATTCCACAAGGGAGGGTTTTGTGTGCCCAGAAACACAAGGACTAGTACGTGGCTGGGAGGAGGAAGTGCACGATGAGGTCATCCTCCTCATTGACCAGGAAGACTCGGAAGCTATTGTCACCTCCAACCTACGCTGCATGGGCTCCCTTATCCTGAAAAGCCTGGTAAAGGACCCCAGGATTCGTGCTATCAAGGAGAGGGATCATTACTGGTTGGCAAGCCTTCTTGATCCACGATACAAGGGTAAAGTTGCAGAGCTCATCCTGCCCGCACAGAGGGAGCACAGGATGAAAAAACTTTAGGACGCTCTAAAGCGACACTTGTGTAACACCTTTCCAGGCATTGGTAGGTTACCAAGTGATGACACAGGTGCTTCTGAGGCTGCGGATGATCAGAGGAATAGTGGTGAAGGCCGGGGCCGCTTGACTGATGCCTTTTTACATTTTTTTAGTCCACAATGCCCAGGGACGTCAAATGTAGATACCCATTGCCAGCGTCTTCACCGTATGGTGCAGGACTACCTAGGGGCAAGAGCAGACCTGGATACCTTTCCAGCAGATGATCCACTGGCTTACTGGGTGTTGAGATTGGATCACAGGCCAGAATTTAGCCAATATGCTATGCAGCTACTAGGTTGCCCTTCATCCAGCGTGCTTTCTGAAAGGACGTTCAGTGCCGCTGGAGGTTTTGTCACAGACAAAAGAGTGCGTCTGTCTACCGACTCTGTAGACCGGCTGACATTTATAAAAATTAATCAGTCCTGGATCAGCAGCTATCAATCCCCTGATGCTGACGTAATGGAATAGATCGGGGATGTCTTCTGCATTTACAAAACCTCCACCACTGAACTGTTCCACAATACCACAAAGGGGTTACGGTGTGAAGGCACTTGCTGCCACCAAAGGCACAATATTTGGCTGCACTGACGCCTGTACCAGATTTATATCATTTAAATTTTTTTGAACGCAGGGTCCAACCCTGCACTCTTCCACAATACCACAGAGGGGTTATGGTGTGACGGCACTGTTGCAGACACTAAAGGCCCAATTTTAAAGCACCTAATGTTACTTTCATCCAAAGCCTGCATAAGTTTCACCATAATTTAGCCATAAAAATCGCTAAACTTCTTCTATGTGTCCTAAAATGTCTCCTCTTTTCATACAGATTGCCGCCCCAAGCAGTTGTTTATGAATAGATTAAAGGAAAACCGTTTACCGATATTTGAAATGTCATTTTTTTGTTTTTAAATGTTTCTATACATCCTACAAATCCGCCACTTCACAGGTAGGTTATGGGGACCTCCTAGGCATGATATTTGAAGGAATTTTTTGTTTTTATTTTTAACCCTTCATGGAAAACTTACTGTTCCTTTAAAAACGGTTTTTTTTTTTTAGGGAACGCACAGTCCGTACGATACGCCTTCGGGGGGGGGGGGAGCTGTCCCAGGAACCCCGGGAGATATCAAGAGCTTTTCTCACTTACTACTCCTCCCTCTACGATGGGGGCACCGCTGGTGCAGGCCCGGCCCGGGAGGCTGCCCTTCGGGACTTCCTTTTGAGAACCCCGCTACCACAATTTAGTTCATTGCAATGCGAGGCGCTGGGAGCCCCTATATTGGCAGAGGAGATCCTGGGAGTGATTAAAGAGCTGCAGCCTTCCAAAGCCCCAGGCCCTGATCGATTTTCTGCGGCCTATTACAAGGGGTTCAAGCAACCGCTCTTACATCCTATGGTTCGCCTTTTCAATGAGTTTTTGGGGGGGGGTCCTGTCCCCGGAGATGCTCGCGGCCTGGATAGTTGTCATCCCCAAACCTGGCAAAGACCCGGCAGTCTGCCCTAGTTACCGGCCTATTTCCTTGATTAACGGGGATCTGAAAATCTACGCCAAGATATTGGCTAACCGCCTGGGATGCTTCATAACATCGGTGATCCACCCGGATCAGGTGGGATTCATCCTGGGTAGGGAGGCCCCGGACAACATCAGACGGGTCCTCAACTTGGTCCACGCGGCTCGGACATCTGGAGGAAGGTCTTTTCTGCTCTCCTTGGACGCTGAGAAGGCCTTCGACCGCTTGGACTGGCGCTATTTGTGGGCGACGATGGCATCCTTCGGCCTCCGAGGTACTTTTCTGACAGCTGTCCAAGCTTTATACGCAGGCCCCTGAGCCAGAGTCGACACGGGAGGCTATTTGTCGGACACCTTCCCGGTCCTGAACGGGATGCGGCAGGGCTGCCCCCTGCCCCCTCCCCTTTTTGCTCTCTCGATTGAGCCGCTTGCGGCCTATATTAGGGCTCATCCGGACATCCGCGGCGTGGAGGTGGGGGGGGGACTACAAGCTTGCCCTGTTTGCGGTTGATATCCTCTTGTCTCTGTCTTCGCCGGTGGTGACCCTCCCTAATCTGCTTTCGGTCCTCCGTGCCTTTGGAGAGGCCTCGGGGTACAAATTGAACACTGATAAAAGTGAAGTTCTTAACGTTTCCCTATCGGAAGAGGAGGCGGGGCTGGTCCGAGACCAGTTTCCCTTTCACTGGTGCCAATCCTCCCTGTGCTCCCTGGGGATCGAGGTGACCGCCTGCTGGGATACCTTATACAAAGCAAATTACGGTCCTCTATTCCCCAAACTCCACGCTCTCCTCGCAACGTGGTCACACCTCCGCCTCTCCCTCTTCGGCCGCATATATATGCGGTGAAGATGACCTTGCTCCCGAAACTCCTCTATTTCTTTAGGACACAGTCCATCCCGATCCGAAGATCCAACCTTACATACCTCCAGACAGCGATCCACTCCTTTATCTGGGGGGGCCGGAGGGGAAGGCTACCCAAGACACTCATGTTCCAGTCCAAGTCGAGGGGTGGGATGGAAGTTCCTCCCCTCTTCTCGTATTATAAGGCGGCCCAGTTTGCGATGCTGGTTTCTGTTAACCTGAGCCGGAACAAACCGATCTGGTCTCTCCTAGAGCAAGCCTTGGAGGGCCCCTGACCTATCCACTCCCTCATGTGGATGCCCAGAGGCACCCCCCCAGTGAGACATGCTAGCCCCTCTTGCAGCATTCTTTACGCCTATGGAACCTTTACCGGGTGGGGGACGGGTTGTCTCCGCTGGGCTCTGGTCTCCTCCCTCTCTTTCACAACCCGCAATTTCTGGAGGGGGACCCCCCGAGGGCTTTCGGCTGGTGGTTACCGGCCGGAATTGTGGAGTTACGGGATTTGCTACTTCAGGGTCAGCCGTCACCTTGGCCTATCTACGAGAGTCCAGAGCGCTCCCGCCGACTGAGGAATATCGGGCCGCTCAACTACTGCACTTTGTAAGGGCTGGGATCCGGGCCGTGCCACCGCGTAGCCTGACCTTCTATGAATACAGCTGTAGACAGGTGAGCCGCTGACATGGTATGATCTCCCTTCTATATTCCCACCTGACAGAGGTGATGTTTCCGCGCAAGGCTCCCTACCGGGCTCGGTGGGAGGCGGACTTGGCAGACTCCCTGGAGGACGAGGATTGGCGCGACATTATCGACAGAACGTCGAGGGTCACGATCTGCACCTCAGTCCGTGAGAATTGCTATAAAGTCCTGTCGAGGTGGTACATTCACCCTTGCCGGCTGGCTAGAATGCATCCTGGCATTCCTTCAGAGTGCTTTCGGGGATGTGGGGAGGAGGGAACATACCTTCACGCCTGGTGGGACTGCAGCGCTGTTCGACCCATCTGGGAGGTGGCTTTTCAAGACCTGGGTAGGGCATTGGGGGTCTCTCTTCCCCCAGATCCATGGATGGCGCTCCTTAACAGGCAGCACCCGGCCGCGCACCTGGTGAGGGGCAAGCAATCGCTGGTTTCCAGGGTATGTGCCGCTGTGCGCATTTGTCTGGCCAGGACTTGGAAGGGACCCCGCCGGCTCGGCCACAGATTGAGGCCAAGATCTGGCACATGCTCACGATGGAGCGACTAACGGCCGTGGTCCACGACCGCATGGGGGACTTTGAGAGGGTGTGGGCTCCTTGGCTGGAGGCGTTCGCCTCACAGACTTCTGTACGTCTCGCCTTTTCTGGGTAGACTAAGCATACTGTCTGCTGAGTTTGACTCGACTTGCACACTCAGGCCCTCTGGAGGGGGCGGGGTCCTGTGAGGTGACCCGCGTGCGAGCAGTTCAGATTGGCTTTGGGAGTGGTGGGAGGGTGGGGCCCATGTATCACGGCGAGTACCCCTCTTCTACCTCCTTTTTCTCCCTCCACCCTAGCCCCCTCCCCCCTTTTTCCTCGTCTTCTCTTTTTCCTTTTCTTCCCTCTTTTTCTCTTCCCTCCTCTTTTTCCTCCCTTTCCTTCCCCGCCTTCCCCTACCTCTCTCTCTCTTGCTCATTCTCCTACACCAATTTTTCTTCTTTTTTTTTTTATCCCCTCTATGCCTTCCTAATCCTCTGCCCTCTTGGCTTCTGCCTAGCTTCCACCTGGAGGTGGACTTTAGACTGCCCCTCAATACCGAGCTTTGTACTAGGGCAACGAGAATAGCGGAAACATAGCTACATATCCCTTGAGCCCCGAGAGATTTCGGAGAGCCCCTTCTAGCCCGTCTGCTCTTGTATGTCTCTCTACTTAACGGCTTGAGGGGATCAAAAGCCACCTCTCCTCCCCCTTTCAATATCCCCCTAACCGTTCTCGGGATGGTTCTTGGGTTGCTCAACCCTACTGTTTATTCGCGACCTACATTTTCACGATACCTATCCTGTTCATTTTTTATGTCCTATAAAATGTGGAGACCTGATGTACATCAGCAAAGTTTTCGACAGGCCTCCACTGGAGTATCTGTCTGCTCCTTGCATACTTGCTTTGTATTACGCATGTGATTTACCTCCATTAAAAATTGTCACATTTAAAGAAAAAAAACGTTTTTTTTTACATTTTGTCCGTGTTTCCTGTCCCCCAGGGCACTACCCGGACCCACATACACCTTTTATGGCAAATATCTTGCATATATGCCCTCTTGGAGGGCACTCTAAAAACCGAACTTTTGAGTCCCATTGACTTGCATTGAGTTTGGTTCATGTTCGCATTCGAACTCGAACTTTTGAAATTGTTCGAGTTCGAATGCGAACCGAACACGGGGGTGTTCGGCTCATCCCTACTCCTCACTTTTGATGTGATTATTTATTTATTAGAACCATAAATGCCCAATAGTTGCTCTCTGGCTTTTGAGAGTTACCTGGCCCTCAATATCTATTAAGGTTAGTTATTCATATAAATCATTTACTCTTGATACTCCTTCATGATTCCATATATTTTTTACTATAAACCATGGTTCTTATCATGGATAACTAGATTGATGTTAAGGTCAAACGTTAGGTCCCTATATATGGGGTAAAACTGAAACCTTCATTAAGTCCAGCCGGACTTAAAGTATTGAGCTGGTATATCCAAACACATTCTCTTCTTCTTAGTTGGAGATCATAATCTCCTAATCTTTGTGATCTCAGAACTTTCTCGAAGCATTTAAGTCGTTATTATGCTGTTGCTGTACATGTCTGGCAACTGGAGTTTCTAACTGTGATAGCTGCGTGCGGAGAAAGCACCTCCTTAAGTTGGGGATCCCACGTTATTAGCGGCCAGTACCGTTCCATAATGGTATTGACTTTCTCCCAACCTCTGTCAAAGTTACCGACACATCTTATAAGAGGTGTCTCCTCCCCTCGTTTTTTATCCTGTAATAGAGTCTCCCTAGGAATGTGCAATACTCGTTTGTATGCATTTTTTAGAATTTTATTCGGGAAGCCCTTGTCCCTGAAATTTTGTTTTAACTCTTTGGCTCTTTCAACAAATTCTGACTCATCTGAGCATATTCTTTTTAACCTCAGATATTGACTGTACGGTATACAGCTAATCTTACACTAATGTACCAGCTTAGAGATTCACTGTGGTCAAATTTCAAGAGTTCTGGTTCTATGAACGATCACTACGAATACCGAAAATGTCGGAATGAATGCAAAAAACAAACAAAAATGGCCAAAGCCCATTACTTCAATGAAAATCTAAACAATAACATATCAAAACCTACAAACTTCTGGAGAACCATAAGTAACATACAAGCACCCCCTGTCCACTCCCAGCCAGCTGCTGTCAAAGTAAACAACCAAACCCTGCAACACCCCCTAGATGTAGCAAATGCCTTTAATCATTATTGAATGGATGCGCCACCACTTTGATTGCCAAGCTAGGAAATGACATGCAATCAGAGAGGCCTCATGCAGGTCAGGCCCCCCCAACTGTGCAAAGTCCCTGTATCAGACAGGAATTCAGTTTTAGACCAGTGCCTGTCAGTGTCGTAACTAAACTTCTCCGTAAGCAAAAAATGAAATACCAGTCTGGACCTGATCAAATACCAGCAATGCTGCTGAAAATCAGTGCACCGGCAATTGCAAAACCTGTCTCAACCCTAATAAATGAATCACTGGCGACTGGATACATACCCAAACTCTGGAAGACCGTGAGAGTGGTACCTATCCATAAAAGTGGTGACAGTACTTTGGTATCCAACTACCGTCCAATATCGTTGCTCCCTGTAATGTCAAAAGTCTTGGAAAAATGCATCTACACACAATTACGTGTTTATTATCAATATTGGAACTATTTAACCCCAGATCAATCAGACTTTCGTCCAAATCACTCAACTACAACCGCCCTTTTAAAAGTCTGTAATGATATCCAGGCTGGGATGGAACAAGGAAATCTAACTGGAGCATCTTCCTTGATTTTTGCCAAGGTCTTTGACACGGTAGACCATGGCATCTTGTTAGGAAAACTTAAAAACTCTGTTATTGGTGATCGCACGTTAACCTGGTTTCAATCATATGTATCCGACCGATCAC
This sequence comes from Leptobrachium leishanense, assembly GCA_009667805.1. Classification (NCBI taxonomy): domain Eukaryota; kingdom Metazoa; phylum Chordata; class Amphibia; order Anura; family Megophryidae; genus Leptobrachium; species Leptobrachium leishanense. The sequence goes on along the minus strand of RXON01004336.1, from coordinate 35,901 downwards.
AATATGTGTCAATTTCTGGCAGCTCCTCCCTCCCACTCCCAGTCACTTGCGGTGTACCCCAAGGCTCAATACTAGGCCCCCTGCTATTCACAATATTCATAAATGATCTGCCCAACGTCTGCAAAGCCTCAACTGTACACATGTACGCAGACGACACTGTGATCTATACCAGCAAACCAAATCTCCCGCAGCTGGAGGCCGCGCTGCAAGAACAATTCACAGAGGTAGAAAAGTGGATCAAACACAACAAACTTTTTTTAAATAATGACAAAACTGTAACGATGCTCTTTGGAACAAAACCTAAACTACACAAATTGAAAAATCCCCATCTATGTGTTGGGACAAAATCAAATGGCACGCTGACCACAGTCACTTCTCTCAAATATCTAGGTATGTGGTTAGACCCAAATCTATCCTTTGGCCCCACATCGAAAAACTCTCATCTAAACTTTACACCAAACTAGGTGCCCTGTACAGAAACAAATCCTGCCTGAGTCCCGCGGTAAGAAAGCAGATTGTACAGCAAATGCTTATGCCGGCTATTGATTACGGAGATGTAGTGTATGCAGCCGCCCCGCAAACACACCTTCATAAACTTACTACATTGTATAACTCATTCTGCCGCTTTGCGCTACAATGTAACTACATGACCCACCATTGTGACATGTTAAAAGAGCTAAACTGGCCATCGCTGGAATCCAGACACACCCTTCACCTTTCCAGCCTGGTGTTGAAGAGCTTTTCTGGGAAGCTACCACCCTACCTGAATAGACTGCTTCCCCCAGCAGCTCCCTCATCCTATAACCTCCGATCCAAGACCAGCACCTTACTTGCAATACCACAATACATAAAGACAGTGGCTCGATCCTCATTTTCATACAGCGCACCACAATTATGGAATAACCTCCCAGACACCATCAAATCTTCCCCCAGTCTTAAGTCACTCAAGAGCTCCTTACTAACATACCTCAATACAGAATGCACCTGTAAACATGTAACACAGTGACTATATACAGAATGCACCTGTAAACATGTAACATAGTGACTATATACAGAATGCACCTGTAAACATGTAACACAGTGACTATATACAGAATGCACCTGTAAACATGTAACACAGTGACTATATACAGAATGCACCTGTAAACATGTAACATAGTGACTATATACAGAATACACCTGTAAACATGTAACAGTGACTATATACAGAATGCACCTGTAAACATGTAACACAGTGACTATATCAGAAGAAATGCACCTGTAAACATGTAAACATAATGACTTTCCTACATATTTATTTTCTGTTAATCTGTATATTTGTGTTAATATCTTGCATTGTATTACTTTGTATTTCTGTAACTGTAACAATTCAATGTTCTTGAATCCAGGACATACTTGAAAACTAGAGAAATCTCAATGTATCCTTCCTGGTAAAATCCTTTTATAAATAAATAAAATAAATAAATAAAATAAATAAATAATACCCTGTTTCAATGGTAGTGGATGGTGACTTTTCCAATTTAAGAGACTATTCGTGGCCGTCTCCTTTTTATAAATTGTTGTAGATACTGTAGGTTAGTTTCCCCTTTTTTGTTCGTTTTTTAGAGATAGCAATGTCTACAAAATGTAAATTTTGTGATTGAATATCACATGTAAATTTAAGATAATAAGGATTCTGATTCAGAATTTTTTTTTTTAAGTCAATGAATTCTTTTTCTGTACCTCCCCATATCACCATTATATCATCTATGTAGCGTTTCCATTAAATTATTTTTGATGAGAAAGTATTCTTACATGAATTGTATATACATTCTTCCTCCCAGAATCTCAGGTATAAATTAGCGTATGTCGGAGCACAAGGGCTTCCCATCGCCATACCCTGTGATTGTAAATACCAGTTGTGATTAAACAAAAAATAATTATGGGTTAATACATATCTCAGCAATTTGATGATGAAATCAATTTGTTTCAAGGGCATCTTGCTATGTTTAATCAGATGTGTTCTAGTATTTTGCAAACCTTCGTTATGGGGAATACAACTATATAACCCTTCAACATCTAAGCTACATAGAAGTGATGATGCTGGTATTTGTAAATCTTTGACAATTGTTGACGTTTGCTTGGTATCTCGTAAGTAAGAAGGTAACACATGTACATAATTCTTTAGTAATGTGTCTAAGTATTGACTACAATTCAGAGTCAGGTTATTAGTCCCAGACCTGGTGGAGATTCTTTATTTTTATGTATTTTTGGTATTGTGTAAAACGTTGCTATTGTTGGATACTTGAGGCCATCTACCAACCCTTCATCTAATAATCGGTGTAATTTTTGGGTAGGGTCAGATGTTAAGCGTTTGTACGTAATTTCGTCATCAAGTACATTTAAAGTCATTTTTTCATATCCTTCTTTAGACATGACCACGATGTTACCTCCCTTGTCCGCTGCTTTGATAATAATTTCCTCATTTGACCGTAATTCATTTAAAGCAGTTCGTTGTCGTTTAGTGAGGTTAATACTCGTTTTGTCGCCCATTCGTTTCAAATCAATTTCTTCAATTTCTTGACAGACTAATTTACAAAAAAGGTCAATATTTTCATATTGTTTAATAGATGGAGTAAATGTACTTTGCATTTGTAATGAGGTGCACCTCATTTGGTCGGTATTAAATTGTTCGTTCTCCTCAAGTAATGAGATCATATCCTTGATGCATTGGTCCCCCTTAATTGAAAGACCCAATTGTTTGAGTCTATTTTGTTCCTTAATTGTGTGATATTTATGTAAAGCCAATTTTCTTGAAAATAAATATCTTTAATCCATGTAAATTTATTAAACTGCGGGGTGGCACAAATGACGGACCTTTTTGTAACACCTCAATATGTTGTTTGTTTAATGGAAATTGAGACATTAATAACCTCTGTTTGATTTTCATTCAACGGATGCTTCTGGTGGTTCTTTGTTTGCGGATATTTCTCTGCTCCTTTGTTCCTGAGTGTCATGGAACGGACATAGGGGCTGTGACCAGCGAGCCCCAGAACTAACAGCCAACAGTTATACCTTTTCTAGATGTGGTTTTATTGGTGTGATGTATTACCATGTATCCTGTATTGTATGAGTGTGGATTCAGATGTGTAATTGTGTGATGCATTTAAAGGTATTATATTTCCCCTTGGTTGCTAGGAGTGAAAGGCTGTGTTGAAATTCAATTGTATGCTAATTTCTGTGTACATTAGCTCTGTGTGTGTGTGTAATCTGATGATGCAAGCATGCCATTGTATGCAAATTGAGTTCCCATTCAAGCCTGGGCATGTCTCCTATGTGTGTGAGATGTTTAAATGCGTGTCCCATTTGAGTAAAAAGTCAGTTCAACTGCGTTTGACTTGAAGCATACAGCCCCGTTTGGTGTCGTCATTTCATCGCTAAAATCACAGTGCAGGAGACACTCTGCGGTCTCCTAGCGCCCCACTACGCAGAACGGGTCAACTTAATTCGGCAGCACCATCTCGCCAAGTAACGCCAGGGTCATCTCAGGCCGCTCGAGACGCCGAGTGCCGTGACACTCGTTAGTCGGGCCTGACGCCATCAAGAGGGGGTCAGATTGGAGCACACCCGCAGACGGATAACACCCCATTCCGTCACACTGAGGTTCCCCTAAAAAAAGACACGTTTTTCTTTAGAATCCCTTTTGTTGCAGACATGTATGATGTTCTTTCAGTGTCTGATTCGGAAGAATCTGTCTCACTAATCCTGTAAATCCCGCAGAAATTTATGTTTGCGAGTTTTCATTTCTGTTTCAAACCTTTCGGTATGTACTTTAAATTTATCTTTTAACTGACCGAAACTTGGATCCTTTTTGAGTGCGTTAATTGCATCAACCCCCCATTGAATTTTCTCTTTTGATTCATTCAACGATTGTTCTTCATATTTACAGATAATTTCCATAAATGTACGTGAACAGAGATCCGCTGCGGCTTCCCATTCTTCCTTGAAGCCTGTTTGTCAATATGTGCAGCTGGTGGGGGATATATACGCAAACCTCTTGGTATCATATCTTTTTTCAAGTAATTGGTCAAAGTTGTTATCTCCCAATTTGATTTGATTTTGTTGTTTTACAGATTTTGAGAATTCATTGACTTTGACAGAGGTTGGGAGAAAGTCAATACCATTATGGAACGGTACTGGCCGCTAATAACGTGGGATCCCCAACTTAAGGAGGTGCTTTCTCCGCACGCAGCTATCACAGCACGAAGATGCCGTAACATCAAAGATACGATAGTTAGAAGTCATTATCATGACAAGCCTACTTGGCTACATAATAATCTGCATGGTACCTATAAATGTGGGCATTGCAGTGCGTGTAAATATATCCAACAGGATCCCGGAAAAATGAAGGACTCCCTAGGAATCACTGAATTTAAAATGAAATCTTTTTTCAATTGCAATACTAAGGGATTAGTGTCTGCAATAATATGTAAATGTGGAATGCTTTATGTCGGCAAAACTTTTACACCTTTCAAACAACGCATTCTTGAGCAGGTTCGTTCAATTCAAAACCAGTTAGAAACTCCAGTTGCCAGACATGTACAGCAACAGCATAATAACGACTTAAATGCTTCGAGAAAGTTCTGAGATCACAAAGATTAGGAGATTATGATCTCCAACTAAGAAGAAGAGAATGTGTTTGGATATACCAGCTCAATACTTTAAGTCCGGCTGGACTTAATGAAGGTTTCAGTTTTACCACATATATAGGGACCTAACGTTTGACCTTAACATCAATCTAGTTATCCATGATAAGAACCATGGTTTATAGTAAAAAATATATGGAATCATGAAGGAGTATCAAGAGTAAATGATTTATATGAATAACTAACCTTAATAGATATTGAGGGCCAGGTAACTCTCAAAAGCCAGAGAGCAACTATTGGGCATTTATGGTTCTAATAAATAAATAATCACATCCCTAGTGAGGAGTATATACATAAGTGTGGATGATCGGTAGGGTATATATAAAGTAGTAAAGGCTGGGTATTGGAATATTTTCCTTATAGAATTTATATACCTACATTATTTCATCACACACTAACAAACATATGATCCAACAAATCACTGACCGTGTACCATCATAGAATGAGACTGCTTAACGAAATCATGCAGATTTAAGAAATAAGTTTCACATGGAAGCCGATTGGTGTTTTCAGTCATGTGACCGGAGTCTAATTCTCTGAATATGTTGGCTTGCACACCGAGTGGTGGACATATGAATTACAACATTAGCAGTCGAAGTCAAAGCATATATACAAAAAATAGACCTCACAAGGATCTGTAATTGAGCCCAATTAAAGGCCAATATGAAGGTGCCTCAATACCTATTTAAATGGGTCCTGAAGTCAGGATCACTAGAGCTCCTGATGAGATTGCCGTTAGTTCGGTAAAGAAACGTGCGTTGAGCGGCAGGTGCTAATATAGCAGGAAAAGCTAGATTTATCATCAATAGGATGTGAAGCATAATTAAGCGACAAATTATATGCCTGTGAGGCCTCCAATGTTTATTTGACGGATGGTTGTGACATCCAAGGCATAAGTGTTGGTACTGGCTGTGTCGATATAATGTTTGAGATTTATTGATGGTCAACAAAGCAGTGTGGTTTTACCGAAGAGATTTTAAGGTGGAGCAGTGGATCAATGGTGGTGGTTACAAATCATAGCATTGAAATTTTGATTAATGTACAGCAACCGATCATGTATGTAAATACTCGATTGCCATAATTCCACCTAAATGGTTCAATATATGCATATTACTAGACGTATTTCAGCGACAGAAATATAGGCTGAGAACGTCAGGAAAAAATTTAGTGCATCTAACGAACTAAATGTCAGAAGGATCTAACTTGCAAACTGCTTGCATTAAATGTGAAATCACAAATCACATGTTTCAATCATAAATTAACCCCTTAGTGACCGGGCGGTTTTACACAAATCCGTCTTTTAGTGACCGCTGCTGTTTTTACGTTTCTGCGCTGTTAGTGTTTAGGTCAAATTTTCCTCTTACTCGTTTATTCAACCCACACATATTATACACCCTTTTTCCCGCCATTAAATGGACTTTCTAGAAATACCATTATTTCCATCATATCGAATAATTTACTATAAAAAAAATATGAAATATGAGGAAAAAAATGGTAAAAACACACTTTTTTGTAATTTAATCCCCAAAATCTACAACCACCCAAAACGACCCTGGCTAAATAGGTTTAAAATTTTGTCCCGAGACTAGAAATACCCAATTTTTACATGCGTTTGCTTTTTAACCCCTTCACTGCTGAGACAGTTCACCTATGTGCGCTGCGCTCATTCTGACCATTTTGTGCTATTTATTTTTAGATGACAGCCTAGGTCCTATTTAATTAAACTCCCCCCAGACAAAAAAAACTTTTTAAAAAAAAAACATTTTTTTATTTTATTTAATTTTTTTATTATTTTTTTTCATTAATTTTTTTTTAAAACCAAACCTGGTCATGTTTGGTATCATTTGAAAGGCCATAATCAGGCCTTTCAAATGATGGCAAATATGACCATCTGCCATGGATCGGGAGATAAAGGGATCCTTAGGATCCCCTTATCTCTACATGGCAGCTAGAGGGTTAACTGGCCCACTGACATCCTCACACATATGGTGAGATTGTCAGTGGGTGGGGGGGGACCTGGAGGCTTGGCTGACATCCAAGATGTCAGCCCCCCTCCAGGTTTGAATCGCGTTTTGGCGCCAATTGGCGCCGCAACGTGATCCGGTGGCGAAATGGTTAATGCCATACACCGCTGGAAAGGGGAGGCTCTCCCCTCTCCAGCGGTGTAAACGGCATCTCCCTAGCTTCAATGGTTGGGGAGATAGAGGGCTCTGAAGGAGCCCCCCCCCCTCCATTGAAAAGCATGGGGACGCCTGCTGATGACGTCACCACGCAGCGTGGCGACGTCATCAGCCTCGCCTGCCCATGTAAATCACATGGGCAGGCTTCCTCCCTGCCAGATCGCCGTGGGATCCAGCGAGGGAGGTGAGTATCGGGCGGGAGGGGGATTAGGCGCCGCTGACGTACCCTGTACGTCCGCGGGTCTAAGGGAGACCCGAGGACAAGACGTACAGGGTACGTCAGCGGCCCTTAAGGGGTTAACACAAGTGACAACCAAATTGTAGCAAATAGTTACTGGTCATTGTAGAACATATCGCTCCATGGTGTTGAGCCCATTGGCTTTTTTGTGTATGGAACATGCACAATAAATTTGCAAACGGTTACAATTGAACGGTCATATTACTCCCATACTCCGGGCTAGGACGTACATATTGTTTGGTTATAACTTTCAATATCTCAGACATATACCAATTGCGTGTTAAAAATCACTGAAAACCGACACAACCAAAGTATGGAAACCAACGGGTTGTAATTGCCAAAGGCAAGTTACTGTCTGTCATTGGATGACTATTTTTAATCAATAAAGAGTTAATTTTAACTATGTATGAATGAAGGCAATGTTTAATAATACACAAGGAGGGATATTTCCTCGAGCTGAGGAGTCAACCTATTGCAACCGGTGTTCAGTCACCTTATCCCGTTCGTAAGTTCCCATATCTGCGGGGGAGGGTTTCTATACCTACCTCGGTATTTTCATGATATGTGGCGGATTGGTTTTCAAGATATTGGAGGGACTCCAGGGACTGGAAATTGGACATTGCGACGTTCCAACACTTGTCGATGCTGAGAGGGCCTTTTCATCTCGATCTGTTCGCTTCCGCTTGAATCATCAGACGCAGGCCTACTTCAGTTGGCTTCCAGACCTGCAGGTGACAGAAGTGGACGCTGTCCTCCAATCATGGCCACCGTCAGGAGCCTACGCTTTTACACCATTCCCGATGATCACACGCACGATCCAGGAAGTCCGCAGACGGAGGATTCAGATTCTTCTGATCATGCCCTTGTGGCACACTCAGCCCTGGTTTCCACAGACGCTGGAACTCTCATGTCTCCACCCGCTTCTACTTCCGTCCTTTCAATCCATTCTGCTGGACCCTCAAGGCAGACTGCGCCCATTGGTTTTGGAGGGCAACCTTCCCCTGGTGGCATGGACGATTTCCGGGGACCCTGCATGCTGCCAGGACTATCAGAGGCAGCCCGATCCTTATTATGGGAATCCTGGGCTCCTGGCACGCGAAAGAGCTATCGTTACGTTTGGAGACCTTGGTGTAGTTGGTGTGTGCAACAACAAGCTGATCCCGCTACAGCCCCTCTGCCGCTAATTCTTAATTTTTTAGCAGACCTTTCTATGACCAGAAAATCATACCAGTACTTGGTACTCGTGCAAACAGCAGTATCGGCACCGATACTGGTATCCGTATCGGTGCATCCCTAAAAAATAATAAAAGAGCAGATTTAATAGGGAGGCTGTTAAAATATGCAAAGGCGAAAGGACTGGCTGCAAAGTGCCATAACACTATAGTGGAATGTAGTAAAAAGAGCATACCGACTGCCTGAAACAAGTGGTGGAATGTAGTATAGAGAGCATACCGACTGCCTTAAACAAGTGGTGGAATGTAGTATAGAGACCATACCGACTGCCTGAAACAAGTGGTGGAATGTAGTATAGAGAGCATACCGACTGCCTTAAACAAGTGGTGGAATGTAGTATAGAAAGCATACCGACTGCCTTAAACAAGAGGTGGAATGTAGTATAGAGAGCATACCGACCGCCTTAAACAAGAGGTGGAATGTAGTATAGAGAGCATACCGACCGCCTTAAACAAGTGGTGGAATGTAGTATAGAGAGCATACCGACTGCCTTAAACAAGTGGTGGAATGTAGTATAGAGACCAGACCGACTGCCTTAAACAAGAGGTGGAATGTAGTATAGAGAGCATACCGACTGCCTTAAACAAGAGGTGGAATGTAGTATAGAGAGCATACCGACTGCCTTAAACAAGTGGTGGAATGTAGTATAGAGAGCATACTGACTGCCTTAAACAAGTGGTGGAATGTAGTAAAGAGCGCATACCGATAGTCTCTATCCTCTCACACACTTGTTGCCAATTAACCAATAAAGCCACAGGTAAATTCCCAGGCTGCCGACTCCTGGACAGACGTGTTTTAATCAGACTGCTCAGAGCAGGGCAGAAAGCAGTAACACTTCTAAAACAAGACAACGGAGTTTCTTTTGTTTATTAGATTATGATTTTGTATAGTAAGAGCTCTCATTTGAGTTAGGCTTTGATTTGTATTTTTTTGTTTTAAATCACCTGCATTTGTGATTCAAGTCAAGTGTGGCATTTCTTGCTGGAATAAAGACCTCTCATTTGCACAAACCTCAAGTCTGTGGCTGTTTTATCCCCTAGAAGACAGTGTTTGGCTTGAACCAGGTATCCCAAGTGGTTGCTATATTACAACATGCTCAAGGCATACTGGGAACGGCCAGAAGAGGTGGCCGCCATATGTGTTCCAGCAGGGGAAGACTCAGTCTTTCCCTGCTGGAGCTCCTGGGGCGGTACGCAAATGAGAAAGGATGAGGCCATCAAACGTGACGAGCAGCTAGGGACGACCCAGCGAGACCAGGTTAGACAGGAGCTTAGGAAGAGGTGAGAAATGTTTTCCACAGTCCCTGGGTAAACCACTCTACTAGCAGTGTACCGTGTGAAGACTCCAGTATCAATGTTGCTCAGACAGGCTGGGTACCTGAAGCTGTTAGAGAAGGGATTCAGAAAGAAATTGTGGAGATGCTTGACCTAAAAGTGTAAGAGCCACACCACAGCCCCTGGGCTTTCCCTGTAGGTCGTTCTATCCTGCTTTGGTATGAGTACTGTTTTTTTGTAGACTACCGGAGACTTAATGACCGGACCATGACAGATGCTTATCCCATACCCTGGGCGATTATCTATTAGACTGAGGGATGCACCGGAATTTCGGCCACCGATAGATATCTGCCGATAATGGGGTTATCGGTTTCGGCCCGAAAGCAAAACACCAGCCGAAAAGGTCAACCGAAAATTGCTGATCCAAGCAGACACTGAGCGAGCACTCTTTCAATGCTGCTTAGCTGGAGATAATTGTAATTGGATAGAGGCAGGAGCTGCTACACATTTATTTCTGCACACAAAGGGTTAACTGCCTGATCCCCACTATCAGGGCAAGCATTAACCTGACCCTGAGCTCTTGTAAATGTTGCTCCCATATCAGCCAGAGCATTAACTTTGAAGGCGGCTGAATGGGAAGGCCTCATTTTCTGATGCAGCATTAAAGAGGCGTCTCTACTGCAAGACACCTTGCAGCGGTCATATTTTTCTCAATCTTGAAGGACAAAAAAAGTGTTTGGCAAAACAATCACAAGATTGTCTCGCTCCGCAGGGAGTGAAGATTAATCAGATTTCCCGGGCAGGTGTCCGATCAGCCATGGAACGCTTGTTACACACCCACCACCCTCATACACTAAATATTATTTACAGACACTCACCGATACGACCGTAAATGCAGTGTTCACAATCCCAGCTCCAATTGTGGCGTAAATCGGCTGCTCCACCCCGGCCTTGGAGAAAATGTCCGTGGAGTAATAAAAAATCTGCAGAAGAGAAAGACACTCATTGAGAGGCTCACAGCGCCCCCGTCTGCGTCACCCTGCACACATACACAGCATCCCCTGTCTGCGTCACCCTGCATACACACAGCGCGCCCTGTCTGTGTCATCCTGCATGCACACAGCACCCCCTGTCTGTGTCACCCTGCATACAAACCGCCCTGTCTGTGTCACCCTGCATACACACAGCGCCCCCTGTCTGTCCCACCCTGCACACACAGCGCCCCCTGTCTGTCCCACCCTGCAGACTCACACCGCCCCCTGTCTGTGCCAACTTGCAGACGCACAGCACTCTGTCACCCTGCAGGAGGACGGACAGGCTCCTAGCGCCTCGTTGTGGTTCAAGTAGCTGGGGGTTTGTCTCACCGCGTTGATTCCAGACAGTTGCTGTGACAGCTGCAAGATTATCGCCACCAGGATTGGCTGTCTGTACGTGCGGGACCTGAAGATCTGCAGGATGGAGACCTTTGGCTCTGAGTCCATCTGTCGCTTCTCCTCCTTCATTTCAGATAGATCATCTGAGGTGTCTAGGAGACCAGTGAGACGGCGCAGACCTGCAGGAAGAGAAGATGCCACTATACTCCCTGAGCACCTGTCACTTTTATCTCACACATTCATAGACAGCCGGGCACTCACTCTTCTTGGCCTGAGCCTCTTGTTCACAGACGATGTAGAGGAAACGAGGACTCTCTGGGCAGAATGGCAACAGCAGGGACTGCACAGCGGCTGGAATGAGGGTCACCCAGAAGAGAGCAGACCAATGAGACTTGGACCCGAGGAACATGTCCAGGCCAAGAACCTGAGAGGGGGAAAATGTAATTCCATTACAGGACAGAGAAGGCAGCCAGACAGTATGCAGAATGGGGGCAGTATGCAGGACATTGAAAGGGTGCAAGGCAATGTACAGGACAAAATGACAGACAAGGCACACTGGGTGATCCAAGTCAGCACTTCTGAATCGATTTATCAGTGGATTATATACAACACATTTATTGGCATTCTATTTTCACAGCGGGCAGGTAGGTAGGTGTGAGCCCTGGCTGTGAGAAGGATGCAAACATGCTGGAGCAGTGAGGGTGTGTGTGAGGCCTGGCTGTGAGAAGGAAGCAAACATGCTGGAGCAGTGAGGGAGTATGCGAGCACTGACTGTGAGAAGGAAGCAGACATGCTTGAGCAGTGAGTGAGTGTGAGCCCTGGCTGTGAAAGGGAAGCAGACATGCAGGAGCAGTGAGGAAGTGTGCAAGCCCTGGCTGTGAGAGGGAAGCAGACCTGCTAGAGCAGTGAGGGAGTATGCAAGCCCTGGCTGTGAGAGGGAAGCAGACATGCTGGAGCAGTGAGGGAGTGTGTGAGACCTGGATGTGAGAGGGAAGCAGACATGCTGGAGCAGTGAGGGAGTGTATGAGGCCTGGCTGTGAAAGGGAAGCAGCCATGCTGGAGCAGTGAGGGAGTGTAATGAGGCCTGGCTGTGAGAGGGAAGCAGACATGCTGGAGCAGTGAGGGAGTATGTGAGCCATGGCTGTGAGAGGGAAGCAGACATGCTGGAGCAGTGAGGGAGTGTGCGAGCCCTGGCTGTGAGAGGGAAGATGATATAATACTATACTATATGATATTTAGAATTAATACATTGATTGTGACTTACTGCACCAATATATAGATTTTTTGCTTCATATATATATATATATATCCATTTGAACGATGCCAACGACTAAACATCTGGCCAAGCTTCGGGATTTTGTTGGTGGTATATGTTGTGGGTGCTTACCATACATTTTTCCAGACACATTGGGCCCTATTACATTCAAAAAGGCTCGCGCAACGTGTGAATTTTTGCACAAAGCATTAAACGTTAACAAGCGTAAATCAACGCTGGTATTACAATCCTCGTGCATCTTTTCATCCGTCAAAAAATAACATGCGTAAAATGGACGCGCACAAACGTTTCGCACAGAAATCAGTGTGCTGACTGTTTTTTTCATGCGATTTAGACAATCAGAATTAAGAACCACAATTGTCTCCCGTTAAGTTTTTGCGCCTGTCAAAGTCAATCGGAGTATATATGCTGCATCAATAATAAAATTATTATTGTATATCGTTCTTTCCGGCAGATTCATAATATATCATTATTACATGTATACGTCATGTCCTGTCTGAATATTATAACAAAAAAATTGAATTTCCTATAATCTACAGTGTATAAAGTGATTTTTTTCCCCCCATTTTAACATGCGAGCCTTTGTGTTTATATTTTCTAAGGGGCTTGTTAAAAAAATTAGAAATGGGAACTCGTTACATTTTTAGGGGGGCAATGTGATTTTTAGCAAACACCCCCCATAGAAAACCATTGTTAGTGCAGCATCATTGTTCACATTATAATTGAAATGGGACCAATATTGCTGCATTAATAAAATACACAAAAAAACACGCTTTTACTCTTTAAAAAAGTTTTTTTTTTCTTACATTAAACATGGTCATGCTTGGTATCACTTGAAAGGCCATGACCCTCTAGCTGCCACCGTTCGGGAGATAAGGGGGTTCAAAGGAACCCCCTATCTCCACCAGGGAACTTCCTTGGGAAAGCCCCAGCCAGCTAGGGGTTCCCAAGCTAACTGACATCATCACGCCATGCACGATGATGTCAGGTGATGAGGGGGGACCCGGAGGTGGAGCCACCATCCAAGATGGCGGCCCCCACCAGAGCTAGGGCTCCCACCTGTCTGGTTTTGACCCAGACTGTACGGTTTTGGAGTCCTGTGTCCGGGTTTGACACCCTCTGCCACCTGGACACATGACTCCAAGGTGCTGGCAGAAGTCCCCGCCTCGTACTTACATTTCCTGCGTTCCCCCGGCGCCGCGGTACTCTCTTCCTTCTATTTTTTTCATTTTGGAAACGCACCGCCCACTGTGGGAGGGGTTGGGTGGTCCATCGGTGACGCGTCGTCCTCCCCGCCTCCTCCCATGCGCCACTCTCAGACACGCGCAGGCGTAACGGTCACATGATGAACGGTCACGTGGTGGCTCGTGTCCTAGCGTGCGGCTCCCTAGTCCCGAGCAACGAATGCTGCTGACAGTGCGTGCGCTCGTGGGGGATCGATCTACTCCGTCTCCAGGCCTGCTTCTTTCCACTCCGACCAGACCAAACTGCAAGCAACTCTGTGACCGTGTGAGTGAGGCGCAGGCTCGCAGCATCAGCGGTTCAGTCAGTGTGCCTGCCAGCCCAGCTGCAAGTGCGACAGGACCCCATCCATTCCAATCCTCAGCAAAAAAATAATATTGCTGAAAAGTGTAAAAAAAATCTCATGCCATAAGCCCATACCAGTCTGCCATGCATAATACCAGTGCTCCATACCAGTGTGCCAGTCATACCAGTCTGTCATGCATAATACCAGTGTGCCAGCCATACCAGACTGCCATGCATACCAGTGTGCCAGCCATACCAGTCTGCTATGCATAATACCAGTGTGACATTGCCATACCAGTGTGCCATGCATATAATACCAGTGTGCCATACCAGTGTGACATGGATATACCAGCGTGCCATGCATATACCAGTGTGCCATCCATATACCAGTGTGCCATGCATATAATACCAGTGTACCATGCATATACCAAAATATACGCATAATGTATATGCTACAACAACAAACAATAATTCCCGCCCAACACTAGAGTGTTCGGGTTTGGCTTGAAAAAAAAAGTGGCAACCCTAACCGGAGCTAGGCTGTAATCCGGCGCCAAATCACTGTCCGCCTCCTCAGGGGTTAAAGACAGGCATCGTTTGAAAGGGCAGACACTGCCCTTCCAAGCGATGTCTGTCTTGAGCTTGTAGATCCTCCCGATCAGGAGGGAGAGGGATCCAAAACGATCCCCCTTCCTCCCTTCAGGCAATCTGCCGGCTTTGCCGGGGGGGTCGCCTGAAAATGAATTCATCGCGTCTGACATAGGGATGAGCTGTTCGGTTCGATGTGTTCGGAGTTCGATTCGAACATCGCCAGTTCGTATGTTCGCGAACTTCAAATATTTCCATGTGTTTGCAGCATGTTCGCCCACAATGGAGCACAATGCACTTTGTGCAAGACTATGCCAATCACGGCACAGAGTCCTGATTGGGCAAATTTTGCCCAATCATGGGCTCACAGAGCTAAGTCCCGCAGCACACCATATAAGGCGTCCCTTGCAGCCCCAGCACGTGTTTTTTGAGAGGAGATTGTTGTGTTAGTGTGTGTTCTCACTGCCAGTCTGCCACCAGCTATTGTGGGGGTCTCATTTCTACAAAATATCTGGGAATTGTTCTAATCTTTGTGTTCTCACTGCCAGCAGCAATTGTGGGGGTCTCATTTCTACAAAATATCTGGGAATTGTTGTTATACATAGTTATACATAGCTATATAGGCTGAAAAAGACATGCGTCCATCGGGTTCAGCCTCTCCCACCTAACCTACTGCTGTTGATCCAAAAGAAGCAAAAAACCCAGTCTGAAATGCTTGCCAATATGCAACATACTGGGAAAAAATTCCTTCTTGACCCCAGAATGGCAGTCAGATTTCTCCTTGTAATCTGTGTGTTCTCACTGCCACCCATCAGGGGGTCTCACTGATTTATAGGAGGTTTCTGGGAATTGTAATCTGTGTCTTCTCACTGCCAGCTATCAGGGGGTCCCACATACTTCTATCAGATTTCTGTGAATTGTAATCTGTGTCTTGTCACTGGCTGCCAGCTATCAGGGGGTCCTATCAGGGGGTCTCACTGACTTATAGGTGGTTTCTGGGAATTGTAATCTGTGTCTTGTCATTGGCTGCCAGCTATCAGGGGGTCTCACTGAGTTATACCAGAGTTCTGGAAATCTTTAATCTTTATACCAGAGTTGAATCAGAGTTCTGTATAGCTTTAATCTATAGATCACTCACCATGTCAGAAAGACCAAAAAGGACAGGCAGACGCTCCCAGGCACCGATAAGAGGGCAAGCAGCCTCTGTGTTGGGAGACTGTGCCTCTGGTCGTTGAGGACGTGGTGCATCCTCTGCAGGGGCACGCTTGTCCTTTCTAACTGGTGCTGGCCGTCTTAAGCAGCAGCAGCAACATACAGAGGATTTTGTGGATTGGCTAACCAGGCCAATCCGAGTCCTCTGCCAGCCAGGCTTGTAGTGGTTTACAGTCCACCTCAGCTGCCAAAGCATCTAATGAAGCCTCCATGTCCACAGCTACTCCTGCCGTAGCCTCACTAGCACACACGGAGGAGTCAGCTGAATTGTTTGACTACAATGACAGTGACATGCTGCTTCAGGATGCGCAGCAACTACAGTGCTCTGATTCAATCTCTGAGGTTGAGGAAGGGAGTATAATCAACCTAGAGGAAGGGGGTGCCAGTGACATACAAATAACTGGCACTCATGTTGCCCCAGCAGCTGCAGCATACTGCCGAGTTGGCTCCAGTGACAAGGAGATAGGGGGTGATGATGACAATGATGATGAGGTCACTGACTCCACCTGGGTGCCTGATCGAACAGAGGAGTCAAGTGAGGAGGAGGAGGCACAACAAACACGAGGCACAATGTCCTCTATGACCAACCGTAGCCAGTCCAAGGCATCAGATGTCAGAGCTGCTCAGGTGCAGAGCGCTGTTGTCTCAAAGCACACAT
The DNA here is from genome assembly GCA_009667805.1 of Leptobrachium leishanense. Taxonomy (NCBI): domain Eukaryota; kingdom Metazoa; phylum Chordata; class Amphibia; order Anura; family Megophryidae; genus Leptobrachium; species Leptobrachium leishanense. Next base: position 19,657 of record RXON01004336.1, on the reverse strand, counting down.
CCAGGAACTCTGCTGTCTGGGAGTTCTTTAAGAAATGTGCAGTAGACCGCACCGTTGCTATTTGTAATCTATGTCAGATGAGGATCAAGTGTGGGAAAGACACCGGACGCTTGGGTACCACGTGCTTGAGGTGACATATGACCACCTGCCACGCATCCTCCTCACCAGTCTCTACCCCCACTATATGTCCTGCCATGTCATTGACTCCAACCTCCACTGACAGGGATGATGCTACAGTAATGGATGTACCAGGTCCTTCCTCACAATGTGACAGCATCCCATCAGCTGAAGATTTACTGTCAAGGATGACAGTACGCAGTCAGATTACGTTGCCCCAGCTGCTGCAGCGTAAGAAAAAATATAGTCCCAACCATCCCCAAGCACAGCGTCTAAATGCCAGCTTAGCAAAATTACTCGCATCACAGCTGCTGCCTTTCCAGCTGGTGGACTCTGCTTCCCTCCGTGAATTTGCTGAATGTGCTGTACCACAGTGGCAGGTTCCAAAACGCCATTTCTTTTCACAGAAGGCCATTCCAGCACTATACCAGCACGTGGAAGACCATGTTTTGGAGTCATTGGGAAAGGCAGTCAGCAGCAAGGTGCACGTGACTTTAGACACGTGGTCCAGCAAGCATGGACAGGGCCGTTACATTTCCTTCACGGCACACTGGGTAACTCTGATTGCAGCTGGGAGGGATCCAAGATGGGGCTCTGTGCTGGAGCTTGTTCATCCACCACACCTCCAGAAAGCTGCTTGTATGAGGTCTGTCTGCTCCACCACCACCTCTCCCTCTTCCTCCTCCTTCTCTGTCTCTGGCGAAGTGGCAGTTCAACCGACGCATCGCAGGGGCTACGCAATGGCTCAAGTAAAAAGATGCCATACTGTGCTTGAGCTGGTTTGTTTAGGGGACATGAGCCACAGCGGGCCAGAAATTCTGTCAGCTCTGCAGGGGCAGGTGCAGAGATGGTTAACACCACGCCAGCTTCAACTGGGAATGGTCGTCTGTGATAATGGCAGCAACCTTCTCTCCGCCCTACTCCAGGGTAAGTTGACACATGTACCATGCCTAGCACACGTCCTAAATCTGGTGGTACAGCGTTTCCTAACCAGGTACCCAGGCCTGGCAGAGCTTCTCAGCCAGGCCAGAAAAGTCTGCAGCCACTTCAGACGGTCATTCCCAGCAAGTGTTCGCCTGGCAGAAATTCAAAGAGAATTCCACCTTCCCACAAACCGTCTGATCTGTGACATGCCCACCAGGTGGAACTCGACATTAGCAATGCTGCAGCGTCTGCACAAGCAGCAGAGGGCCATCAACGAGTACCTGTGTGAGTATGGCACAACGACAGGTTCAGGTCAACTTGGTTCCCCCCACAGTGGCGGATGATCAAGGATGCATGCACTGTACTGTCACCATTTGAGGAGGCAACGAGGATGGTGAGCAGGGACAGTGTATGCATTAGTGACACAATTCCTTTAGTGTTCCTGCTGCAGCGCACTCTGCAGAGAATTATAGATGTGGCACTAGAGGCAGAGCAGCAGGAGGAAGAGGAGGCCTTCCCTAGCTCTCAAGGCCCCAGTCTTTCCACAGACAGCATTCCTGTGGGTCCTCCTCAGATCAGACAGGAGGAGGATGAGGAGGAGGAGAAATATTTAAGTAGTGGGGGCATTGAAGGTGGGGATTCCTCAAGGGAGGGTTTTGTGTGCCCAGAAACCCAAGGACTAGTATGTGACTGGGAGGAGGTAGTGCAAGATAGAGTCATCCTCAGCGACCAGGAAGAATCGGAAGCTAATGCCACCTCCAACCTATGCTGCATGGGCTCCCTGCAAAACCTGGTAAAGGACCCCAGGATTTGTGCTATCAAGGAGAGGGATCATTACTGGTTGGCAAGCCTTCTTGATCCATGATACGAGGGTAAAGTTGCAGAGCTCATCCTGCCCACACAGAGGGAGGACAGGATGAAAAAACTTGGACTCTCTAAAGCGACACTTGTGTAACACCTTTCCAGGCACTGGTAGGTTACTAAGTGATGACACCGGTGCTTCTGAGGCTGCGGTTGATCAGAGGAAGAGCGGTGAAAGGAGCCGCTTGACTGATGCCTTTTCCAATTTTTTCATTCCACGACGCCCAGGGACGTCAAATGTAGGCACCCATTTCCAGCGTCTTCACCGTATGGTGCAGGACTACCTAGGGGCAAGGACAGACCTGGATACCTTTCCAGCAGATGATCCACTGGCTTACTGGGTGTTGAGATTGGATCACTGGCCAGAACCTAGCCAATATGCTATGCAGCTACTAGGTGCCCTTCATCCAGCGTGCTTTCTGAAAGGACGTTCAGTGCCGCTGGAGGTTTTGTCACAGACAAAGGAGTGCGTGTGTCCACCGACTCTGTAGACCGACTGACATTTATAAAAATGAATCAGTCCTGGATCAGCAGCTATCAATCCAATGATGCTGACATAACGGAATAGATCGGGGATCTCTTCTGCATTAACAAAACCTCCACCACTGCACTCTTCCACAATACCACAAAAGGGTTACGGTGTGAAGGCACTTGCTGCCACCAAAGGCACAATATTTGGGTGCACTGACACTGACGCCTATATTACCAGATTGATATCATTTTAATATTGGACCGCAGGGTCCAACCCTGCACTCTTCCACAATACCACAGAGGGGTTACGGTGTGACGGCACTGTTGCCGACGCTAAAGGCTCAATTTTAAAGCACCTATTGTTACTTTCATCCAAAGCCTGCATAAGTTTCACAATAATTTAGCCAAAAAAAAATCACTAAACTTGTTCTGGGTGTCCTAAAATGTCTCCTCTTTTCATACAGGCTGCCGCCCCAACCAGTTGTTTATTAATATATTAAAGGAAAACCGTTTACAGTCATTTGAAAGGTCATTCTTTTTGTTTTTAAATGTTTCTATACATCCTACAAATCCACCACTTCACGAGCAGGTTATGGGGACCTCCTAGGCACGATATTTGAAGGAATTTTCCGTTTTTATTTTTAACCCTTATTTCATGGAAAACTCACTGTTCTTTTAAAAACGTTTTTTTAGAAAACTTTTTGTCCTTGTTTCCTGTCCCCCCGGGCACTACCCGGACCCCCATACACCTTTAATGGCAAATATCTTGCATATATGCCCTCTTGGAGGGCACTCTAAAATGCGAACTTTCGAGTCCCATTGACTTGCATTGAGTTCAGTTCGCGTTTGAACTCGAAGTTTTGAAATTGTTCGAGTTCGAATGCGAACCGAACACGGAGGTGTTCAGCTCATCCCTAGTCTGACACGATGGCGTCATAACGGCGGGGGGGGGGTCTATAAAAGCTGCATCTGACTTCTAGGAAGTCAAAACGCCGCGGGACCCCGGACCAGAGAGGTGAGTATCTCTGTGGCCCCCCACCAAGTGAAAGACGCGTGGGGAACGTCCTCTGCATATAGCGGGAGACAATGAGGATGTTCCCCACACGTCCTACGCAGGGAAAGGGGTTAAATGCCACTTTTCCCTCAATTAGCATTAGGTGTGTCGGAGTAACTCACACCTGCAGAGCTGCCTGCTGGGAAATGTAGTTCAGACTACTCCTTTTTCCCCCCATGTAGTGGATACAGTGGATCCCGGGTCCTAAATACCTTCCTTCCACAACCTCTGACACACACACACACACATTCTGTGAGCAAAAGGACGTAGGACAAATCATTCATTCTTGGACTAAAAAGGGATGATTGAGCAAAGAGAAACTCCCACATCATCCGGAAGCTTCTAGATCAGTGTTTCTCAAGTGGTGGGTCGTGACCCAAAAGTGGGTCGTGAGTCGCGACCAGGGTTGGACTGGGTCAAAGGGCAAGTGCCCCCATGCCTCTCTAATGCCTGGGACCGCCGATGCACCTTACCTGCAGCAGCGGGTCCCAGGCGGTGCGGCTACCTCTGAATGTCCCCAGGTGCCACCTGGGACCCGCTGCATCAGGTCAGATACTCTGTAATGGCAAGGTGGGATGGGGAGAATCTTTAATGGGAAGATGTGGGATGGGACTCAGTGACTGGCAGCAGCTCTGCACTCCCAACACCATGAGCCACTGTGCACAATGCACATCTCAATGAAGCAAAAGGCTGTTGGGTAAGGGGGAGGGGCTCCAATGTATATTTGATTGTGTTTTTCTCTGTCCTTTTACCTGTTTATGCAGCCTCCTTTCTGAATGTCTGTTATTCTGTCTGTCCATCTATATCTGTGTGTCCTTCTGTGTATTTTTCCATCTGTCCTTGTAGCGATGTCTTCCTCTCCATTTCTCCTCATCTCTCTCCTTTCTCTATCACTCTCTCCCTTTTACTCTATAAATCTCTCGCTCCTCTTCCTTTCCTGCTCTCCTCCTGATGTGATAATCCCTGCAGAAAACTAGACTGTACACTGAGAATACTCAGCAGAATCACACACCGCTTCCTGATCCCGGCCTCCCTGCATACAAGGTACGTGCGGTGAGGTCAGTGGCTGGTGAGGCTCTGGCTAGTATCACAGCCAGATATACACAGGTTACTCAGTGCTCCCAGGATCTGGCTGCTCTCAGTGCTCTCCAGGAACTGCATCATCCATTCCAGGCAGCCGTGCACTGCCCCCTCCACCTGCAGGGAGGAGGTGCCGACACAGTGAACAGTCACACCCCGAGCACAGCCCCGCACCCATTAACTTTGCGAGACGAGGACAGTCACATGCCTGTCCTGCGTCAATCAATGCATGGGAGGCCAGCCACTCATGGAGGCGTTTTTTGAATGGCTTGGACATATGGTGCTTTTCCATTGGTCCAAGCTATTCCATTGTTCTTCAGTTCCTCTCTGAGGCACTGCAGCAGAGTGTAGGTTCAGGAAGTAGGCAGCGCCAGACGTGCGCTGCAGACCTCAATCTCTTGGCCAGCTTGAGCTTGTGCGATTAGAGTAACGTTCGGCTACGCAAATTGCGTTGGCTCTTGGAGGGCAGACTGCTACGAAAAAATAATGTGCGCAGCGGCAGAGACAGACGGCGGGGGAGAGCGGAGCAGATGAGTTTGCTAAAGTTTTTTTTATACTATTTTATTCATTCAGTAGTGATTTAAATTAGAGTTGCTTTGTCTATCATCACCCAGACTTTGAGACACTTATTGGAAAACTGGGGAAGCTTCTTGCTCTTAATAAATTATACTTACAGGGTAATTCAAAGAGATCCGAATGGCTAGAGGAAGGTAACAATGAAAATCAGCATTCGGTTACCTTTCCTGGCCATTCGGCTATCCAGAGAGCAGGCAATTCACCAAATCCTGGCGAATTGCCTGAACATACGGTGCCTGTTCGGTGCCTGTTCGAGGGCAGTGAATCCCCATAGGGAAGCAATGCTTCGGCTATTCAGAGAACACAAACCAGCAGTGAAAGGTTCCTCTAATGCCCTGCCATTCGGTGGTTTAATTCGACAGGTTTATTCAGGCGAATCCCATAGGCTTCAATGTTAAAAATATTCCCGTTTTAATTCAATATCTAATAAACCGTTTATTATAAAATTCTGCAGCAAAAAGTCTCTTTATTTATAGATTTTTTAGGATATTTTAAGCATTTTTTTTAAAGTTTACTTATTTTTTCTGTAACAGCCTCTTTATTATCATTCATTGGATTATATGTAAATTTCAGACATTTTCGCTCAGTAGTTTCTTTGCAAACAGCGTTTCACCTTTCAAACATTCAAGCAAATTGTTTTCCCAATTTATTCACTTCATTCGTATGCGGTGTCGGCTTTTTCCGGCGGCTTCGCTGCGGGTGATCGACTCCTGCTCGGGTTTTTCCGGTGGGTTAATCCAGATGTTTCTGCGGGTATTCAGTGTGCATTCGCTGGGTTTTGCGGTGAGTTTTCGTCAGGTTTGCGGCGACCTTTTCCTGCAATTCGGGGACCCTGTGGTGTTTGCTGAATACACCGCAGGGTCACCGAAATGGGATCGGCAAAACAAACCGAATTGAAGAGCACGAAAAGTCACCGAACGTGCAGTGACGTTTCGAATCTCTTTGAATTACCCTGATAATTTCATATGTTTCAATTACAGTTTATTTTATTGGGTTTTTGCCTCGTTTTCACTGGTTCTGTTATTACTGCACTATCCTTTTCAGTGGTTCTGTGATTACTGCACTATCCTTTTCAGTGGTTCTGTGATTACTGCACTTTCCTTTTCACTAGTTCTGTGATTACTGCACTTTCCTTTTCACTAGTTCTGTGATTACTGTGCTTTCCTTTTCACTAGTTCTGTGATTACTGCACTATCCTTTTCACTAGTTCTGTGATTACTGCACTATCCTTTTCAGTGGTTCTGTGATTACTGCACTATCCTTTTCACTAGTTCTGGGATTACTGCGCTTTCCTTTTCACTAGTTCTGTGATTACTGCGCTATCCTTTTCACTAGTTCTGTGATTACTGCCCTATCCTTTTCACTAGTTCTGTGATTACTGCACTATCCTTTTCAGTGGTTCTGTGATTACTGCACTTTCCTTTTCACTAGTTCTGTGATTACTGCACTTTCCTTTTCACTAGTTCTGTGATTACTGCGCTATCCTTTTCACTAGTTCTGTGATTACTGCCCTATCCTTTTCACTAGTTCTGTGATTACTGCACTATCCTTTTCACTAGTTCTGTGATTACTGCACTTTCCTTTTCACTAGTTCTGTGATTACTGCACTTTCCTTTTCACTAGTTCTGTGATTACTGCGCTTTCCTTTTCACTAGTTCTGTGATTACTGCGCTATCCTTTTCACTAGTTCTGTGATTACTGCCCTATCCTTTTCACTAGTTCTGTGATTACTGCACTATCCTTTTCAGTGGTTCTGTGATTACTGCACTTTCCTTTTCACTAGTTCTGTGATTACTGCACTTTCCTTTTCACTAGTTCTGTGATTACTGCGCTATCCTTTTCACTAGTTCTGTGATTACTGCCCTATCCTTTTCACTAGTTCTGTGATTACTGCACTATCCTTTTCACTAGTTCTGTGATTACTGCACTTTCCTTTTCACTAGTTCTGTGATTACTGCACTATCCTTTTCACTAGTTCTGTGATTACTGCACTTTCCTTTTCACTAGTTCTGTGATTACTGCACTATCCTTTTCACTAGTTCTGTGATTACTGCGCTATCCTTTTCACTAGTTCTGTGATTACTGCACTTTCCTTTTCACTAGTTCTGTGATTACTGCGCTATCCTTTTCACTAGTTCTGTGATTACTGCACTTTCCTTTTCAGTGGTTCTGTGATTACTGCGCTATCCTTTTCACTAGTTCTGTGATTACTGCACTATCCTTTTCACTAGTTCTGTGATTACTGCACTTTCCTTTTCACTAGTTCTGTGATTACTGCACTTTCCTTTTCACTAGTTCTGTGATTACTGCACTTTCCTTTTCATTAGTTCTGTGATTACTGCACTATCCTTTTCACTAGTTCTGTGATTACTGCTCTATCCTTTTCACTAGTTCTGTGATTACTGCACTTTCCTTTTCACTAGTTCTGTGATTACTGCGCTATCCTTTTCACTAGTTCTGTGATTACTGCGCTATCCTTTTCACTAGTTCTGTGATTACTGCCCTATCCTTTTCACTAGTTCTGTGATTACTGCACTATCCTTTTCACTAGTTCTGTGATTACTGCACTATCCTTTTCACTAGTTCTGTGATTACTGCTCTATCCTTTTCAGTGGTTCTGTGATTACTGCACTTTCCTTTTCACTAGTTCTGTGATTACTGCGCTATCCTTTTCACTAGTTCTGTGATTACTGCACTTTCCTTTTCACTAGTTCTGTGATTACTGCTCTATCCTTTTCACTAGTTCTGTGATTACTGCACTTTCCTTTTCACTAGTTCTGTGATTACTGCTCTATCCTTTTCACTAGTTCTGTGATTACTGCACTTTCCTTTTCACTAGTTCTGTGATTACTGCGCTATCCTTTTCACTAGTTCTGTGATTACTGCACTTTCCTTTTCACTAGTTCTGTGATTACTGCTCTATCCTTTTCACTAGTTCTGTGATTACTGCACTTTCCTTTTCACTAGTTCTGTGATTACTGCGCTATCCTTTTCACTAGTTCTGTGATTACTGCCCTATCCTTTTCACTAGTTCTGTGATTACTGCACTATCCTTTTCACTAGTTCTGTGATTACTGCACTATACTTTTTGGAAAGAATCCCCGCTTGTTTACAAAATTGTTTATAAAGTGAATATATTGCAGAATATTACACACGTTGTTTTGTGGAATAAATTATAATGTTTCAGAAATTCAATTATTTTTTGGTCGCGACTTAATGGCCAAGGACAATTGTGGGTCCTGAGGGTCCACAGGTTGAGAATCACTGTTTTAGACACTCACTAATAGTTAACAAAGAAAAGCAAAACCCACACATTTCCCTCAATAGGATATGGGGGGTTAATCAGCTCTGCGATATTATGTGTCTGTACAAATAGATATTGGATTAACCCATAACTCGTCCTGAGATCACAACAGATCAAAACTCGACACACTGATATCAAGCAGCGCCCAGTAACTTCTAGCCAACCTGAGTGGCGGCTAGAGCTCTGCACTAAACCATCACAACATCAAGACACACAACTCTTTAAATGACATGCAACGCGTTTCACCGTCTTCCTCGCAAAGTGTCCTCTATCCATCACCATATTCATACAGATCCAACCTTCACAAAGCACTAAAACATACACAGTCACAGGTGTCCCCATCTTCCAATCATTAAGCATGGCGTCTAGTCTGGCCTTCAAATGTCACCCCGAGCGTCCGCCCAGGGCGTGCCCACAAGCAAAGTGCTCACCATAATTCACCACCAGCTAATCATCATGTGCAAGGGAGGTCCCGGAACTTCCCGGCGCCTCCCCCGCAGCCTTGCCATCACGGACAACCCCTCATCCCTCTGGACCAATTGTCTGCTGAGAGGAGGGGGTCCAGGAGCATCTCCAAACACACACACCGCAAGCAAACATCCTGTGTATGAATCACCACCTGGGTTATTCAGGGAGCACCAAAATATCACCGACATTTCCATGCTGTCCCGTTCCCTGCACTTCAGCGAGTTTGATTCACCGACTCTGCGGTGACTTCTGCATTCACCGCAGGGTCCCCAAAATGCAGCGAATGAGCCGCCAAACACATCCTAAAAACAGCCACAAACCCGCTGAATCGACCTGAAAAAAAGCCGACCAGCTGCTGGAAAAAGCCGACAAGCCGCCGAACAAGAAAAAAAATAAATAAAAAACACCACAACTTTAACACGTTTGGAAAAAAAAAACTTCTGGTCGAAAGTGTCTGAAATTAACATATAAGATCCTATGAGTGATAATAAAAAGGTCTGTTACAGGAAAATGAAAAAACGCTATTAAAAGAATAATAACCAAAACAATGTCTAAAAATCCAAAAATAAAATTGATAGACTTTTTGCTGCAGATTAAATTAATAATTCACTGCCGACGAACAGACACCGTATTTCACTGTCGCCGGACACCGTATTTCAGTGCCGCCGACCAGCACCGTATTTCACTGCCGCCGACCAGCACCATATTTCACTGCCGCCGAACAGACACCGTATTTCACTGCTGCCGACCAGCACCATATTTCACTGCCGACGAACAGGCACCGTATTTCACTGCCGCCGAACAGGCACCGTATTTCACTGCCGCTGAACAGGCACCGTATTTCACTGCCGCCGAACAGACACCGTACGTGCAGGCAATTTGTCAATATTTGGTGAACTGCCTGCTCTCTGAATAGCCAAATGGCCCCGAACTGTCATTGTACGGGGAAATTCAGTCGGTGCAATTTCGGGACCAGTTCGGCTCTCTCTGAATAACCCCTATATGTTTTGCAGAATGGAGGCCTCCGCGGTTTGGCAGGGAATGGATAAAGGTATCCATGTCATGCGTTGAATGAAAAACACACTGGATGTAGGACACACTGCATGCAGGACACACACTGCATGCAGGACACACTGGATACAGGACACACTGCATGGAGGACACACACTGTATGGAGGACACACACTGCATGCAGGACACACTGGATACAGGACACACTGCATGGAGGACACACACTGTATGGAGGACACACACTGCATGCAGGACACACTGGATGCAGGACACACACTGGATGCAGGACACACACTGGATGCAGGACACACACTGGATGTAGGACATGCACTGCACACAGGACACACAATGCATGCAGGACACACTGTATGGAGGACACACTGGATACAGGACACACTGCATGGAGGACACACTGCATGGAGAACACACTGGATGCATGACACACACGATGCAGGACACACACTGGATGCAGGACACACACTGGATACAGGACACACACTGGATACATGACACACTGGATACAGGACACACACTGGATACAGGACACACTGCATGGAGGACACACTGGATGCAGGACACACTGGATGTAGGACATGCACTGCACACAGGACACACAATGCATGCAGGACACACTGTATGGAGGACACACTGGATGCAGGACACGCACTGGATGCAGGACACACTGCATGCAGGACACACTGCATGGAGAACACACTGGATGCAGGACACACTGGATGCAGGACACACTGAATGCAGGATACACTGGATGCAGGACACACACTGGATGTAGGACACACTGGATGCAGGACACACTGCATGCAGGACACACTGCATGGAGAACACACTGGATGCAGGACACACTGGATGCAGGATACACTGGATGCAGGACACACACTGGATGCAGGACACACTGAATGCAGGATACACTGGATGCAGGACACACACTGGATGTAGGACACACTGGATGCAGGATACACTGGATGCAGGACACACTGCATGCAGGACACACTGCATGGAGAACACACTGGATGCAGGACACACTGGATGCAGGACACACTGGATGCAGGATACACTGGATGCAGGACACACACTGGATGCAAGACACACTGGATGCAGGACACACACTGGATACAGGACACACACGATGCAGGACACACACTGGATGCAGGACACACACTGGATGCAGGACACACTGGATGCAGGACACACACTGGATGCAGGACACACTGGATGAAGGATACACACTGGATACAGGACACACTGGTGCAGGACACACACTGGATACAGGACACACTGCATGGAGGACACACTGGATGCAGGACACACTGGATGCAGGACACACACTGGATGTAGGACATGCACTGCACACAGGACACACAATGCATGCAGGACACACTGTATGGAGGACACACTGGATGCAGGACACACTGGATGCAGGACACACACTGGATACAGGACACACACTGGATACAGGACACACTGCATGGAGGACACACTGGATACAGGACACACACTGGATACAGGACACACAATGCATGCAGGACACACTGGATGCAGGACACACACTGGATGCAGGACACACTGGATGCAGGACACACTGGATACAGGACACACTGGATGCAGGACACACTGGATGCAGGACACACACTGGATGCAGGACACACTGGATGCAGGACACTGGATGCAGGACACACTGGATGCAGGACACACACTGGATACAGGACACACTGGATACAGGACACACACTGGATGCAGGACACACTGGATGCAGGACACACTGGATACAGGACACACACTGGATGCAGGACACACTGGATGCAGGACACTGGATGCAGGACACACTGGATGCAGGACACACACTGGATACAGGACACACTGGATACAGGACACACACTGGATGCAGGACATACTGGATGCAGGACACACTGGATACAGGACACACTGGATGCATGACACACACTGGATGCAGGACACACTGGATGCAGGACACACTGGATACAGGACACACTGGATACAGGACACACACTGGATACAGGACACACTGGATGCAGGACACACACTGGATGCAGGACACACACTGGATGGAGGACACACACTGGATGCAGGATACACACTGGATGGAGGACACACACTGGATACAGGACACACTGGATGCAGGACACACTGGATACAGGACACACTGGATACAGGACACACTGGATGCAGGACACACACTGGATGCAGGACACACACTGGATGCAGGACACACACTGGATACAGGACACACTGGATGCAGGACACACTGGATGCAGGACACACTGGATACAGGACACACTGGTGCAGGACACACACTGGATACAGGACACACTGCATGGAGGACACACTGGATGCAGGACACACACTGGATGTAGGACATGCACTGCACGCAGGACACACAATGCATGCAGGACACACTGTATGGAGGACACACTGGATGCAGGACACACTGGATGCAGGACACACACTGGATACAGGACACACACTGGATACAGGACACACTGCATGGAGGACACACTGGATACAGGACACACTGGTGCAGGACACACACTGGATACAGGACACACAATGCATGCAGGACACACTGGATGCAGGACACACACTGGATGCAGGACACACTGGATGCAGGACACACTGGATGCAGGACACACTGGATACAGGACACACTGGATGCAGGACACACACTGGATGCAGGACACACTGGATGCAGGACACACTGGATGCAGGACACACACTGGATACAGGACACACACTGGATGCAGGACACACTGGATGCAGGACACACACTGGATGCAGGACACACTGGATGCAGGACACACACTGGATACAGGACACACTGGATACAGGACACACACTGGATGCAGGACACACTGGATGCAGGACACACTGGATACAGGACACACTGGATACAGGACACACACTGGATACAGGACACACTGGATGCAGGACACACTGGATGCAGGACACACACTGGATGGAGGACACACACTGGATGCAGGACACACACTGGATGCAGGACACACACTGGATGGAGGACACACACTGGATGCAGGACACACTGGATGCAGGACACACTGGATACAGGACACACTGGATACAGGACACACTGGATACAGGACACACACTGGATACAGGACACACTGGATGCAGGACACACACTGGATGCAGGACACACACTGGATGGAGGACACACACTGGATGCAGGACACACACTGGATGCAGGACACACACTGGATGGAGGACACACACTGGATACAGGACACACTGGATACATGACACACTGGATACAGGACACACTGGATGCAGGACACACACTGGATACAGGACACACTGGATACAGGACACACTGGATACAGGACACACTGGATACAGGACACACTGGATGCAGGACATACTGGATGCAGGACACACACTGGATGCAGGACACACACTGGATACAGGACACACTGGATACAGGACACACTGGATACAGGACACACTGGATGCAGGACACACTGGATACAGGACCCTTTGGGCTTATTCTGACACAGTAACAGGTGCTGTTTAGGGGAGATAGTGGCACAACTGGAAACCATAAGATGACCCCCTGACCCTCTGTATGTGAGCAGCCAGTTACCTAGAGGCAATGTGTATCATTAACCCTCTCCCTGTAGTCTAGGATTCGCTGTTCAGATATTATTATTTAATTCAGTATCAGGGCCCCACATACCTGAGCAATGAGGATCCCAATAACTATAGCCAGCTGGTTCAGTGTGCCTAGCGCCCCCCGCAGGTGAGTCGGGGAAATTTCTCCTACATACATTGGAACCAAACCAGAGGCGAGACCTGCAGAGGAGGCACAGCAACACAATGGTTAAAAATCTGCCCTCATATAACTATAGATAGATGCAGGGTTCAAAGGCAAAGGGTCAATGGAAAGCAGCTCATGACACTGGCAGGGGAGGGGTTAATGGAGGGCGGCTCAGGACACAGGCAGGGGATGGGTTAATAGAGGGCAGCTCTGTCTGGGATTGAGAGGCTCAGGACACTGGCAGAGGGTGTGTTAGTGGAGGGCGGCTCTGTCTGGTATTGAGAGGCTCAGGACACTGGCAGAGGGTGGGTTAATGGAGGGCGGCTCTGGGATTGAGAGGCTCAGGACACTGGCAGGGGATGGGTTAATGGAGGGCGGCTCAGGACACTGTCATGGTATGGGTTAATGGAGGGCAGCTCTGTCTGGGATTGAGAGGCTCAGGACACTGGCAGAGGGTGTGTTAATGGAGGGCGGCTCAGGACACAGGCAGGGGATGGGTTAATAGAGGGCAGCTCTGTCTGGGATTGAGAGGCTCAGGACACTGGCAGAGGGTGGGTTAATGGAGGGCGGCTCAGGACACAGGAAGGGGATGGGTTAATAGAGGGCAGCTCTGTCTGGGATTGAGAGGCTCAGGACACTGGCAGGGGATGGGTTAATAGAGGGCAGCTCTGTCTGGTATTGAGAGGCTCAGGACACTGGCAGAGGGTGTGTTAATGGAGGGCGGCTCTGTCTGGGATTGAGAGGCTCAGGACACTGGCAGGGGATGGATTAATAGAGGGCAGCTCTGTCTGGGATTGAGAGGCTCAGGACACTGGCAGAGGGTGTGTTAATGGAGGGCGGCTCTGTCTGGGATTGAGAGGCTCAGGACACTGGCAGGGGATGGATTAATAGAGGGCAGCTCTGTCTGGGATTGAGAGGCTCAGGACACTGGCAGAGGGTGGGTTAATGGAGGGCGGCTCAGGACACTGGCAGGGGATGGGTTAATAGAGGGCAGCTCTGTCTGGGATTGAGAGGCTCAGGACACTGGCAGAGGGTAGGTTAATGGAGGGCGGCTCAGGACACAGGCAGGGGATGGGTTAATAGAGGGCAGCTCTGTCTGGGATTGAGAGGCTCAGGACACTGGCAGAGGGTGTGTTAATGGAGGGCGGCTCTGTCTGGGATTGAGAGGCTCAGGACACTGGCAGGGGATGGGTTAATAGAGGGCAGCTCTGTCTGGGATTGAGAGGCTCAGGACACTGGAGGGGATGGGTTAATGGAGGGCGGCTCAGGACACTGTCATTGGACGGGTTAATAATATTGGCACCTGAATATGCTCCAATAAGAAATCTCCCCACGATCATCATCTCGTAGGATTGGCTGATCTGGGACACACCCATGAGACTTCCTCCGAGGAACGCGAATATGTTATTGATGACCATGGCTCGCTTCCTGCTCAGGAAAAAGCAATCAGGTTATGTCGCGAAATGCGCCGCGTCCCACTAATACGTACTTTGTAATAGCAAGGGGTAAGTTGTTATAGCTGACTGTACTATACATGCGCTATCACTTTAACTAGTGGCTCCGCCCCAGGATGACACAGGTCAGAGGGCACGGCAGCCATCTTCAGGAGTCAGTCTGCGTGATGCAGTTATGAAGGCAGATGCAGGATCCTGTGTTCCTGTAGTTTATCCAAGCCTGTATATAACAGTAAGTGTCCTGCGATAAAGCAATGGTGAACCTGACAGCCTCATATCTGCACAAGCAGAGAGCAGAACATGAGTAATCCCCCCTGAACCCTGAAAAATCAAGAACGATGCTCCGAGCAGCACAGGACATTATAAGCACAAACCTCTCAAGCGTCTTCCAGGTGACGATCATCCCTATATTGACGAATGCTCTGCACCACAAGATCTCACAATCTCCCAACTATGGCAGAGGCTCAAGATCCCGATCAGCTTCAGGGAGCAAATAAAGGGGTCACAGCGGTATGAGCCCCAAAACCCTCACTTTCTCCTCTCCCAATGTCCCTCTTTTAGGTATAGGTGTTCCTCCATATATTCAGGGTGTGCGGTGTGTTTTTAGGGGTTCCTCCATATACTCAGGGTGTGCAGGTGTGTTTTTAGGGGCTCCTCCATATATTCAGGGTGTGCGGGTGTGTTTTTAGGGGTTCCTCCATATATTCAGGGTGTGCGGGTGTGTTTTTAGGGGCTCCTCCATATATTCAGGGTGTGCGGGTGTGTTTTTAGGGGTCCCCCATATATTGAGGGGCTCTTTATATGTTTTGTATTGGTTTTCACACCACAGAATAAAATAACAATCATGGAGAATATGACGGAATGGAGATGTTGTTCCGCCTGCGGGTGTGCTCTATCTGCGTGACCCCGTCGCTTACCGCTGGCCCGACTACCGAGTGGCGCACACTCGGCGTCTCGTGCGGCCTGGCGTGACCCTAGGGTAGGGTTAGCGGGCGGTGGGGGGACCTCTGCCTGGAACCAGTCCGACCACTGAGCCGCGCAGCACTCAGCGTCCCGAGCAACTGGTTCCCTGACCTGGCGGGTGTGGGACGCCTGTGGAATCGCCCTAGCAGCCGCGGAGAAAGATTCGATCTTATGGGGAAACGTTTCGGATCTTATGCGGGAAACGTTTCCGATCCGGGGGCGGGTGTCTCTTCGGATCTTGGGCGGTGGAGGTTTCGAGTCGGGAAGGGATGGCGGGTCGGATCGGAACTGGAAGGCTTCGGATCGGTATGGGAGGGAGCTTCGGATATGGCGGGACCAGTGGAGAGTTCGGGTCTTACCGCAATGCCGAAGCGCGGTTCCCGGCTGGGCCGTTCGGTTCGGATCTCCGTCTTCCTGGGACCGAATCTTCCTGAGCAGCGCCTCTGCCCTGATACTCGATGCAGGGTCAGAGCGCTCGATTCGGATCGTATCCGAGTGGGCACCGTACTCTGAGGCCGCGGGGGACACTCAGATGCGAAAATACGGTGGAGAATAAAGTCACACCAGTCAAAGCTGAATGCACTGCAGAATCTGCCTTTATTGATTACAGTCCAAGCATTTATTACCTCTGCACACAATTAGAATACAATGGGACTCCTTGCCCGCCCTCCCAGGACCCATTGGCCCTTGGCCTTCAGGGAGTCGCCAATTCGGACCGGATGGTCCGAATCGGCCATTTTACGATTCGAACCGGATGGTTCGAATCGGCCATTTTCCGAAACGAGAATTCCAACTGCGCCACAAGGATCGGAAAATGGCGGCGAGCAAGGCAAACAAGGGGAAAATACATTACACCATAAACCAACGGGGAACACTTTATTAACACCACACAATCACATCTAAATAAAAATACTGATAAACGGGGTGTGTGCCACCACACCCAAGTGTCCATGTCCCCATTGTCACTGCACCGCCCCTGGCTGGGGTTGCTGGGCCATCCCGTGACACTCCTCCCCCTCCCCAAGGTCCGACGCACTCGGTTGGACCCCACCGGGTCGTACTGAGGTAGTCGGGGCTCCCCAATCCCCTGGTTCCCGGGCCGACTGTCGCGATAACCCATCTGCGTTACCGTTCTGCGACCCGGGCCGATATTGGATGGAAAAGTTGAAGGGTTGGAGAGCCAGGCTCCCCCGCAACAGGCGGCCGTTCTCCCCCGCCACTCGGTTGAGCCATACCAAGGGGTTATGGTCGGTCATCACGGTGAAGACCGACCGTAGACGTAGGGTTGGAGCTTCCGTAGGGCCCAGACCAGGGCCAGGCACTCCTTTTCCACTGCAGCATACCCCACCTCTCGTGGCAACAACTTCCGGCTAATAAACGCCACCGGATGGTCCCCCCCGTCGTCCCCCACTTGACTCAGGACAGCTCCCAGTCCGAACATGGACGCGTCTGTGTGGACAATAAAACGTTTATTATAGTTGGGAGCTGCCAGCAGGGGAGCTTGGGTCAGGGCGGCCTTCAGCTGCCGGAAGGCCTGTTCGCACTCCGGGGACCACAGGACTTGGCGGGGCAGGGATTTCTTGGTCAGATCGGTCAGGGGTTTGGCCAGGTCACTGTAATGGGGTACAAATTTTCTGTAGTACCCCGCGGTACCCAGAAAGGCCAGGACCTGGGTCTTGGTCACCGGGGTGGGCCAATCGAGGATAGCCTCTATCTTCGCGGGCTCCGGCCGTTGTATCCCGCACCCCACCCGGTGGCCCAGATACTGCACCTCGGCCATCCCCACCTTACACTTCTCCGGCTTTAGGGTCAGGTTGGCGTCCCTAATCCGGCCCAGGACAGTCCCTACATGCTCCAGATGTTCCTCCCAGGTCTGGCTATAGATGGCTATATCATCCAGGTACGCGCAAGCGAATCCCTGGAGGCCATCGAGGAGGCGATCGATTAACCGCTGGAAGGTAGCAGGGGCGTTTTTCATCCCGAACGGCATGACTCGAAACTGGTACAGGCCGAACGGGGTGATGAAGGCCGACTTCGGGGTCGCCTCCTCGGCAAGGGGAATCTGCCAATACCCCTTGCACAGATCCACCGTGGTCAGAAAATGACCCCGGAGATCTGGTCTAGCAACTCGTCGACTCGGGGCATCGGATAAGCGTCCGTAACAGTACAGTCGTTTATCCGCCGATAGTCGACGCAGAACCTGGTTGTACCGTCCTTTTTGGGCACCAGGACCACGGGCGACGCCCATGGGCTGGCCGACGGCTCAATGACCCCCAGCTCCAACATCTCCCGGATCTCGGCCCGCATAGACTCGCGGACTGCTTCCGGGATCCGGTAGGCGGGCTGTCGGAGTGGTTTCTGACCGGGTGTGTCCACCTGATGGACGGCCTGGTCCGTATATCCCGGGAGGGCCGAGAAAACCCCCGGATAGGCGCGCAGCAGCTGCCGCGCCTGCGCCTGTTTCTCGGGCCCTAGCTCCCCCCCCAGCTGCACCTGCTCCACCCCGGAAGGCTGCTTGGCTACCCCCGGGAGTTCCTCCAAGGGAAAGGGTTCCATCTCCTCGGCCGCCGGCGCGCATATGGCGTCCACCGTCTCTGGCCGCTCATGGAAGGCCTTCAGCATATTGACGTGGAACGTCCGCTGGATTCTGGTGTCCGCGCAGCTAACAACCACATAGGTGGTATCCCCCAGCTGGGTTACCACCTTGTAGGGACCTTGCCAGGCCGCCTGCAGCTTGTTCTGCCGCTGTGGTTTTAACACCAGAACCTTCTGTCCCACACAGAACGAGCGGCTGCACGCAGCGCGATCGTACCACGCCTTCTGCTGAGCCTGGGCCGTCTCCATGTTCTCCTGCACGAACCCCTGGAGGTCCGCCAAGTGCTCCCGCAGCTTCAGGACGTACTCCACCACGGGAACTCCGTCCTCCTCCGGCGCCCCCTCCCACTGAGCCCTAACCAGATCCAGGGGACCTCGCACCCGGCATCCATATAGCAGCTCAAAAGGTGAGTACCCGGTGGATTCCTGCGGAACCTCCCGGTAGGCGAACAGCAAGTGGGGAAGATACTTCTCCCAGTCCCTGTTCTCATGCACAAAGGCCCGGATGAGCTGCTTCAGGGTCCCATTGAACCGCTCGCACAGCCCGTTGGTCTGGGGGTGATACGGGGCGCTGTGCAGCGCCTTAACGCCACAGAGACGCCAGAGCTGTTGGGTGAGCTCAGCGGTAAACTGGGTACCCTGATCGGATAGGATTTCTCGGGGAAACCCTACCCTCGTGAACACCCTGAGGAGTGCGTCTGCTACGGTGTCCGCCTGGATGTTGGCCAAGGCCACAGCCTCGGGGTACCGGGTGGCATAATCCACTACGGTAAGAATATACCTCTTACCGGTGGCACTGGGCCGTGGCAACGGCCCTACGATGTCCACCGCCACCCGGCTAAGGGCTCCTGGATAATGGGCATGGGCCGCAAGGGCGCCTTCGGATGGTCCCCGGCCTTCCCAGCTTTCTGGCAAACTGGGCAGGTGCGGCAATAGTCGCGGGTTGTCGTTGCTAAGGCGAGGCCAGTAAAACG
>RXON01004335.1:0-37789 GCA_009667805.1 Leptobrachium leishanense | reverse complement strand
TGTGTGTTCTCATTGACACCCAGTATTTTGGAGGTCAGTAATTTCTACAAAATATTTGGGAATTGAGGTAATCTGTGTCTTGTCACTGCCACCAGCAACTATTTTGGGGGGGTCAGTAATTTCTACAAAATATTTGGGAATTGAGGTAATCTGTGTCTTGTCACTGCCACCCAGAATTTTGGGGGGAGGTCAGTCATTTATACAAAATATTTGGGAATTGTTCTAATCTGTGTCTTGTCACTGCCACCCATCAGGGGGTCTTACTGATTTATAGGAGGTTTCTGGGAATTGTAATCTGTGTCTTGTCACTGGCTGCCAGCTATCAGGGAGTCTCACTGAATTATACCAGAGTTCTGGAAATCTTTAATCTTTATACCAGAGTTGAATCAGAGTTCTGTATATATTTAATCTATATATTACTCACCATGTCAAAGACCAAAAAGGACAGGCAGACGCTCCCAGACACAGATAAGAGGGCAAGCAGCCTCTGTGTCAGGAGGCTAAGCCTCTGGTCGCCGTGGACGTGGTGCATCCTCTGCAGGGGCACGCTTGTCCTTTCTAACTGGTGCTGGCCGTCTTAAGCAGCAGCAACATACAGAGGATTTGGTGGATTGGCTAACCAGGCCATCCTCATCCTCCGAGTCCTCTGCCAGCCAGGCTTCTAGTGCTTTACAGTCCACCTCAGCTGCCAAAACATATAATGCAGCCTCCATGTTCACAGCTACTCCTGCCGTAGCCTCACTATCACACACGGAGGAGTCAGCTGAATTGTTTGACTACAATGACAGTGACATGCTGCTTGAGGATGCACAGCAACTACAGTGCTCTGATTCAAACTCTGAGGTTGAGGAAGGGAGTATAATCAACCTAGAGGAAGGGGGTGCCAGTGATGACACACAAATAGCTGGCATTCATGTTGTCCCAGCAGCTGCAGCATACTGCCAAGTTGGCTCCAGTGACGAGGAGATAGTGGGTGATGATGACAATGATGATGAGGTCACTGACTCCACCTGGGTGCCTGATCGAACAGAGGAGTCAAGTGAGGAGGAGGAGGAGGAACAACAAACACGAGGCACAACATCCTCTATGACCAACTGTAGCACTAGCCAGTCCAAGGCATCAGATGTCAGAGCTGCTAAGGTGCAGAGCGCTGTTGTCTAAAAGCACACATCCAGGAACTCTGCTGTCTGGAAGTTCTTTAAGAAATGTGCACCAGACCCCACCGTTGCTATTTGTAATCTGTGTCAGATGAGGCTCAAGCGTGTGAAAGACACCAGACGCTTGGGTACCACGTGCTTGAGGCGACATATGACCAACTGCCACGCATCCTGTTGGTGGAAAACTTTGCGTAGGTCCTCCTCTTCCTCATCTGTCTCTACCCCCACTGTATGTCCTGCCATGTCATTGCCTACAACCTCCACTGACAGGGATGATGCTACAGTAATGGATGTACCAGGTCCTTCCTCACAATGTGACAGCATCCCATCAGCTGAAGATTTACACAGTCAGATTATGTTGCCCCAGCTGCTGCAGCGAAAGAAAAAATATAGTCCTAACCATCCCCAAGCACAGCGTCTAAATGCCAGCTTAGCAAAATTACTCGCATTGCAGCTGCTGCTTTTCCAGCTGGTGGACTCTGCTCCCTTCCGTGAATTTGCCGAATGTGCTGTACCACAGTGGCAGGTTCCAAAACACCATTTCTTTTCACGGAAGGCCATTCCAGCACTATACCAGCACGTGGAAGACAATGTTATTGAGTCATTGGGAAAGGCAGTCAGCAGCAAGGTGCATGTGACTTTAGACATGTGGTCCAGCAAGCATGGACAGGGTCATTACATTTCCTTCACGGCACACTGGGTAACCCTCACAAACACCCCCCTTGTTTCTCACTGTAATTGTAAAGGGTCATCCAGACGTGGACCCCTTGCTTGATGTGCCTAGAGGTGTGTCAACTATACCCTCCTGACGAGGCCCAATAAGGCTGAAACGATCTTCGGGGGTTGCTGCACCTCTCGTGCAGGGATGACGTCCTTGGCAATCAGCACTGGCCACCCTTTCTGGGTGAGAGCAGGCTGATTTGCATATGGAAAATTCATCACTGTAATGGCACAATCAAGCTAAAACCTTGTTTGTGAGACCTGAGCGGGCACCCACCGTAGAGCAGGCCATTGTGCTGTTGCTCGTTCTCAGGACCCTCACAAACACCCCCCTTGTTTCTCACTGTAATTGTAAAGGGTCATCCAGACGTGGACCCCTTGCTTGATGTGCCTAGAGGGGTGTCAGCTATACCCTCCTGACGAGGCCCAATAAGGCTGAAACGATCTTCGGGGGTTGCTGCACCTCTCGTGCAGGGATGACGTCCTTGGCAATCAGCACTGGCCACCCTTTCTGGGTGAGAGCAGGCTGATTTGCATATGGAAAATTCATCCCTGTAATGGCACAATCAAGCTAAAACCTTGTTTGTGAGACCTGAGCGGGCACCCACCGTAGAGCAGGCCATTGTGCTGTTGCTCGTTCTCAGGACCCTCACAAACACCCCCCCTTGTTTCTCACTGTATGAGGTCTGTCTGCTCCACCACCACCTTTCCCTCTTCCTCCACCTCCTTCTGTGTCTCCGGCGAAGTGGCAGTTAAACCGATGCCTGACAGGGGCTATGCAATGGCTCAAGCAAAAAGATGCCATACTGTGCTTGAGCTGGTTCATTTAGGGGACAGGAGCCACACCGGGACAGAAATTCTGTCAGCTCTGCAGGGGCAGGTGCAGAGATGGTTAACACCACGCCAGCTTCAGCTGGGAATGGTCGTCTGTGATAATGGCAGCAACCTTCTCTCCGCCCTAGGCCTGGGTAAGTTGACGCATGTACCATGCCTAGCACACGTCCTAAATCTGGCGGTACAGCGTTTCCTAACCAGGTACCCAGGGCTGGCAGAGTTTCTCAGCCAGGCCAGAAAAGTCTGCAGCCACTTCAGACGTCATTCCCAGCAAGTGTTCGCCTGGCAGAAATTCAAAGAGAATTACACCTTCCCACAAACCATCTGATCGGTGACATGCCCACCAGGTGGAACTCGACATTAGCAATGCTGCAGCATCTGCATAAGCAGCAGAGGGCCATCAACGAGTACCTGTGTGAGTATGGCACAAGGACAGGTTCAGGTCAACTTGTTTCCCCCCCCCCCGCAGTGGCTGATGATCAAGGACTGTACTGTCACCATTTGAGGAGGCAACAAGGATGGTGAGCAGGGACAGTGCATGTATCAGTGACACAGTTCCTTTAGTGTTCCTGCTGGAGCACACTCTGCGGGGAAATATAGATGTGGCTCTAAAGGCAAAGCAATGGGAGGAAGAGGAGGCCTTCCCTAGCTCTGAAGGCCCCAGTCTTTACACAGACAGCATTCCAGCAGGTCCTCCTCAGATCAGACAGGAGAAGGATGAGGAGGAATATTTAAGTAGCGGGGGTATTGAAGGTGGGGATTCCTCAAGGGAGGGTTTTGTGTGCCCAGAAACACAAGGACTAGTACGTGGCTGGGAGGAGGAAGTGCATAATGGGGTCATCCTCCTCATTGACCAGGAAGACTCGGAAGCTAATGCCACCTCCAACCTATGCTGCATGGGCTCCCTTATCCTGCAAAGCCTGCTAAAGGACCCCAGGATTCGTGCTATCAAGGAGAGGGATCATTACTGGTTTGCAACCTTTCTTGATCCACAATACAAGGGTAAAGTTGCAGAGCTCATCCTGCCTGCACAGAGGGAGCACAAGATGTAAAAACTGGAGGACGCTCTAAAGCGACACTTGTGTAACTTTCCAGGCACTGGTAGGTTACCAAGTGATGACACAGGTGCTTCTGAGGCTGCGGATGATCAGAGGAATAGTGGTGAAGGCCGGGGAAGCTTGATTGATGCCTTTTTAATTTTTTTTTAGTCCACGACGCCCAGGGACGTCAAATGTAGGCACCCATTACCAGCGTCTTCACCATATGGTGCAGGACTACCTAGGGGCAAGGGCAGACCGGGATACCTTTCCAGCAGATGATCCACTGGCTTACTGGGTGTTGAGATTGGATCACTGGCCATAGCCAATATGCTATGCACCTACTAGGTTGCCCTTCATCTAGCTTGCTTTCTGAAGGACGTTCAGTGCCGCTGGAGGTTTTGTCACAGACAAAAGAGTGCGTCTGTCCACTGACTCTGTAGACCGGCTGACATTTAAAAAAATGAATCAGTCCTGGATCAGCAGCTATCAATCCCTTGATGCTGACGTAACGGAATAGATCGGGGATGTCTTCTGCATTCACAAAACCTCCAGCACTGAACTCTTCCACAAACATTTATATCATTTTAATTTTTTGAACCGCAGGGTCCAACCCTTCTCTCTTCCACAATACCACAAAAGGGTTACGGTGTGAAGGCACTTGCTGCCATGAAAGGCACATTATTTGAGTGCACTAACGCCTTTACCAGATTCATATCTTTTTAATATAGGACCGCATGGTCCACCCCCTGCACTCTTCCACAATACCACAGAGGGGTTACAGTTTGACGGCACTGTTGCCGACACTAAAGGCACAATTTTAAAGCACCTATTGTTACTTTCATCCAAAGCCTGCATAAGTTTCACCATAATTTAGCCAAAGAATCACTAAACTTTTTCTGCGCGTCCTAAAATGTCTTTTCATACAGGCTGCCGTCCCAAGCAGTTGTTTATGAATAGATGAAAGGAAAAGCATTTACCGTCATTTGAAACGTCATTTTTTTTTTTTTAATTGTTTCTATACATCCTACAAATCCGCCACTTCACGGTCAGGTTATGGGGACCTCCTAGGCACGATATTTGAAGGAATTTTTCATGGAAAACTCCCTTTTAAAAACTTTTTTTTTTAACTTTTTATCCTTGTTTCCTGTCCCCCAGGGCACTACCCGGACCCCCATACACCTTTTATGGCAAATATCTAGCATATATGCCCTCTTGGAGGGCACTCTAAAAATCGAACTTTGAGTCCCATTGACTTGTATTGAGTTCGTGTTCGAATTCGAACTTTTGAAAAGTTCGAGTTCGAATGCGAACCGAACTCGGGTGTTCGGCTCATCTCTAATCATTAAGTCATCGCATGTAAGGGGTGTGCTTCTCACATAAGCCCCACAAGTCCCTCCCAAAAGACCAAAAATTAAATGAACCTAGCACATAGAGAAGGGAGGTAGGGATACACTAGATAATAAACAAGTCCGACGCATGTTTCGCATAGGTCTGCTCTTCAGGGACGCAAAGCAACAATGTATAATGTCCCCTTATATAAGTCTTGCCACCATCCATAATGCGGTCACATGGGATCTAACCAGTTGAAAAGTTTGTAGAACGGACCAACTTTCATTGGGTGTATATTATCATGTGGTGCCGATGGGCCAATGGAATGTCGGCATCATAAGGTTGCTAAGCGACTAAATGAAACGAAACGAAGGCCCACATGTCAATATTAGAATCGCGATCCGGCAAATACAAAGGTGTCTGTCACACAAAAATTTGGAAACACATCACATGCACCCAAGGGGTTCCAGTTAACACTGCGGTCTAAATAGGTAATGTATCCTATGAAAAATGAAAACATCGGTCCTGTGCGATCACCAGAGACCGGCCAGCATAATCAGGTTGCTAAGCAACCAATGATTCCCTAATGATGCTTACCGAACACCTTTGTTGGAACGCAATGGTCAGTAAGAGGAGACTTGCCCAGTTGAAAAAGGTCAATATTTTAAATAATATTAAAGAATGGCCCTACCAGGGAAAAAACAGTCTCCCTGTACGCCGGAGTTACTTGGCTCAATGCTATTGCGTTAATGGATTTAACCATGCATCATGAGGCATAAAAGACCTGGGCGATCTCATGGCTTATGAATCCTGTTATTACCCTCATTCATAGCAAACTCCTAGTTGGAATAAACCTCACTGGTGAACCATTCATAACCTCTGCATAACCCACAAATTATACCAAAATCATAACAGAAAACCTAACCCATGTGAAAAATAATAAAGTATGTAATGACGTATGTGCATGGTTGTGAAATATGAAATAAAAAATGACTAAATCATAATAATCCCAAATCATGAAAAAATATGTATATGTTCACAAAGTACAGCAACCCTAGTGAGAGAAAGGGGTGGTGCGAGGATCCTGAGGACGAACAACAGCACTAATGGCCTGCTCTACGGTGGGGCCCGCTCAGGTTTCACAAGGTTTTAGCTTGCTTGTGCCATTACAGGGATGAATGCTCCATATGCAAATCAGTCTGCTCTCACCCAATGAGGATGGCCTAACAAGGCCTAACTAGGCCGAAACGATCGTCGGGGGTTGCTGCACCTCTTGTGCAGGGATGACGTCCTTGGCAGTCAGCACTGGCCACCCTTTTTGGGTGAGAGCAGGCTGATTTGCATATGGAACATTCATCCCTGTAATGGCACATACAAGCTAAAACCTTGTGAGACCTGAGCGGGCCCCTACCGAAGAGCAAGCCGCTAGTGCTGTTGCTCTTTCTCAGCACCCTCACAAACCCCACTTCTCCTCACTACAGCAACCCTAGTAAGGTAATGACATGAGAAATAGACATTCATTTGATCCAGGTACCCAACCAAAACTTATATAAAAGAGGTATAATTGAATCCCTCATTCAGGCCTGCTGGATATTGGTTTCCTAGTTTAAAAATCCACCTGGCTTCGCTCTGTCTCAATTTTAGGTTAAAGTCACCTTTTCTGGGTCCCAGTTCCAATCGTTTAATCACTAGAAAAGAAAGGCAGGACGCATCACCATTATGGAAGCTATGTACGTGTCTAGAGATAGGGGTATCCAATCCACCCCATTCATAACACTGCCCACATGTTGCAGAACACGTCTGCGTAGTTGTTGATGCCTTTGCCCACATATTGTTTGAGGCATGTGCATGTCATCAGATAAACTACTGTAGCCCTGTGGTTAAAGTTGGCTCTGAGAACTGCTGCTGTTATGCCACTAGGAGTCAGAGCAGGGGTCAAGTCGAGGGGGAACGCGTGGGAACGGAGTTCCTGCACTAATTTTGCAGAGGGAACGGAGTTCCCTTTGGTCCCATACTCTATAAAGCTTGTAGTCAGGTGTTCAATCATATATTTCTCTATTAAGTCACAATAAATATAGGATTTATCATATATTTTTGCTATATTCCACATATTTATTTATAAAGTATTTTACAAGGAAGGAGACATTGAGATTTCTCTCGTTTTCAAGTATGTCCTGGGTTTATGAAATTGAATTGTTACAGTAGGTACAGAAATACAAGGAACACAAACTGTTAGGCAGGCATATTATGGATATATACACACACAGGCAGGTACAGTAGGTACAGAAATACAAAGTAATAGAATGCAAGATATTAAAAAAACATCACAAATATACAGATTAACCCAGAAAATAAATATGTAGGAAATATAGTCATTATGCCAGATGTTTACAGGTGCATTCTGTATTGAGGTATGTTAATAGGGAGCTCTTTAGTGACTTTAGACCGGGGGAAGATTTGATGGCGTCTGGGAGGTTATTCCATAATTGTGGTGCTCTGTAGGAAAATGAGGATCGAGCCACTTTCTTTTTGTATTGTGGTATTGCAAGTAAGGTGCTGGTCCTGGATCGGAGGTTATAGGATGAGGGAACTGCTGGGGCAAGCAGTCTATTCAGGTAGGGTGGCAGCTTTCCAGAAAAGCTCTTAAACACCAGGTTGGAAAGGTGAAGAGTGCATCTGGATTAAAGCGATGGCCAGTTTAGCTCTTTTAACATGTCACAATGGTGGGTCATGTAGTTACATTGTAGCGCAAAGCGACAGAATGAGTTATACAATGTAGTAAGTTTCTGGAGGTGTGTTTGCGGGGCGGCTGCATACACTATATCTCCGTATTCAATAGCCGGCATAAGCATTTGTTGTGTCTGCTTTCTTATTGACATATACATTTAATATATCAGATCTGAGTGTATGATTGTGTTACGTGCGAGGTGATAATTGCTTATTGGGAGAAAGAAATCCTGGCGAATTCCTACACTTCTTTTTTTAGGACTTGATCCCTGAGTCAGAGTATAACGTATGGGAAAGATTGTAATGGACTAATGGACTACATCCCCCAGAAACCCTGGGGACAAAAGGAAGCAAGCGCTGGCGCCAGGAAGTAAAGGACCTCATGTGCAGCATGGGGAAAGCAGAGTGAGCAGCAAGAGAGCAGTCGCATGTATGACACTTTCTGGGATCTTTGCAAGTTGGAGCGCAGAGAACCGGTGGCATCCATTGCTGGAGTGATCGGGGAGAGTGTGTGTCGAACTACTGTGCATCACACTGGACTGTTCCTGTTTCAAGTGCGTTCGGGAGAAGGACCTCGAGTAAGGAGGCCTCAGACGGAGTGGAGTGCTGGCGGCATTCAGATTCTGGCTGCAGAGAACCGGATTGGGACTGCAGGACTTCGACAGCATTGGGTTCCAGGCGGCAGAGTTGATGGATCTTCTTGAGAGGGACCTTTCTCCAGTGTTTCATCTGTCCAGGACAAGCTGTTTCGCTGGTTGGGTGAGAAGGCCTGAGTCCTATGACGTTGTTAGCCGTGCGCACTCAATTTGTTTGCTACATTAAGGGCCCCAACGTTGACTAGTCGAAGATATTCATCCATCCACTGGCCAGCGGACTTAGTACCCGGGTACCCTAGGACAAACATATATATATATATATATTTGGGTTTCTAAACTGGGAGTTTGAACCAAAGGACTGAGAATCATATTAGTGGTTTAGTCGTTATACAGTAACCTTCTTATATTGCTGCCATTTATAATATTGAATGCTCGATTTTCAGTTAGAATTCATGTGCAACTATTGAGATTTATTGCATACAGTAAAGTATATTAAGAAAAACCCCATAAAGTTATGCTGGCGTCCAGTGATTTGTTAATGCGGTGAGACAAATTTCGGGTTAAGAGCCGCCTCTTTCGAGGGTGAGCGCTACACGTGGGGGCTCGTCCAGGATTTTTTCAATTTTTGTCTCACGTTATACTGCAACTAACGGGTCAGCATGGATCCAGATGCAGCAGCAGAGTGGTGTAAAGCACAAAATGGCCAGTTAGGGTGGAGTGTAGTGATGGACATTCCTGCAGACACCTGGGCAGAAGAACAGCTCCGCCAGGCCGTGGCAGCGTTGGCACCTGACCAGCGGGGGTTCATAATGGACATTAAAACGAACCCAGAGGCTTCTCACACTTATGTTCTCTTCGAGTGGACAAAGGGTGTTCCAGTGTGTTTCCAGGGCGCACATATACAACTGACCGATGGCGTGGAAGTTAGTTTGTGGGGGGCGTGGCCGGACCGTTGCGTGAGCTGGCTGTGTGAGCGCTGAGCTCCCAGGCCTGAGTGCTCAGATTGTCATTCGGGGGCAGAATTGGCAGCAATGGCACAGCGCAAAAAGGCATCTACTCCCTCCGGAACCTCAGGGATTGCAGGGACCCAACGCCGCTCCTCCATCTTGCGGTTTGTGGGAGATTTGGCCCTGCCACGGATCGGCGGTAAGGGATCCAAGATGGCACCCGGAGATTCGGAACAGGAGGCCTCCCCGCCGCGCTCAGATGCAGCTCCTCGAGGTAGCGATATGGAACAGGAGATGAGAGTCCTGCTGCAGAATTTCAAGACCAAGACAGATTTGGCTGCACAGTTTACTCAAATGGAGTGCAATTTTTATAGTAAGTTCGATGAACTGGGGACTGACATGAAACAATTGGGAGGCCGCATTGTGGAATTAAAGGAGGACAGAGACGCACTGTTTTCACATGTGGAATGTTTAAACGATCAAATGCTGACACAGGCTAAGCATTTGGCCACACTTCATAGACAGTTGGATGATATCGATAACAGAGGCAGACGTAATAATCTACGTATTAAGGGGTACCCGGAGTCAGACTCCAGCATGGAAAATGTGAAGGAGCTATTACGTGGTCTGTTTAATGATTTATTGGGTCGTCCTGAGGATACACCGCTGGTTATGGATAGAGCACACCGAGCGCTGCGGCAACGGAGACCCCAATCTGATACACCTTGTGATATTATATGTCGCTTGCAAGATTTTACAGTGAAGGAAGATATTTTATGAGCGGCACGTAAGACCACTGAAATTAAAGTGGATGGCCACGTGGTTCTTTTGTTCCAGGATATCTCTTGGACCACTTTACAAGCACGTCGAGCTCTGAAACCGCTTACCGAGGTTCTTCGGGAATGGGATATTCACTATCGCTGGGGATTCCCTATGTCGCTGCAGGTGACCCATGATAACCGAGTGCGTACTGTCTCAAGCCCAGAGGATATACCGGATTTTGTACGTGCTCTTATACTTCCAGTGGTGGACATTTCGGAATGGTATGGTTTGCCTTATCCATCTGACATTCTCCCCATGCCACAGCGATCCGGATGGACCCAAAAAGTGAAAAAACGTAAAGGAAAGCCTTCTACAGCTGTCCCGTTGGATTTGGTTACGGACCCATGAAGAAGGCCCTTGCTTTTGCTGCTAATAATTCTGCTTTGTTTTATGCTTTTTCCAATTTTCTGCCCCCCAACACTTTTTTCTTTTGATAGGTGGCGCTCGGGTCCTGAGTAATGGAGGTTTTGATGGATATGTTGCTCTGTTCGGGCGACTGTTCGGAATTTTTGAGACCCTCCCAGCCGCCCCCTGAGTGGTGTTCTTTTTTTATGTCCTCTTATGGGTTTTCCCATTATCAGAGGTCTGCACTACCTCAATTTCTTCTACGTTTTTTTGTTTTTGTTTTTAATGGTGATCACTCTTGTTCATTGGCTAGCTCTTATCGTGGCATGGCAGGTTGCATGCTCTCGAGATTCCCTCCCTAAATTTTTTAAATGACCACTCTGAAATTGATTTCCATCAATGTCCGAGGTCTTAATGTACCCGCCAAATGTTCAAAGGCTCTGGCCGAATTCTAGAGGCTGAAGGGTGATGTTATTTTTGTTCAGGAAATGCATTTTAGAGAAGGTTCCGCCCCTGGTTTCCACAATGCTCGATTACCGACGGGTTATTTTAGTAATTTTGGGGAAACAAAATCTAGAGGGGTGGCGATCCTTTTTTTATTATTTATTATTATTATTATTCTTTATTTATAAAGCGCCAGCATATTCCGCAGCGCTGTACAATAAGCACAGTATAGACAGGGTTACAATACATTGAACAACATTTGACAAACAGTACAGGAGGAGATGAGGGCCCTATTCCCGTAGGAACTCACAATCTGGGAGGGTTGGGGTTGGAAACAGGAGGAGAGGACTGTAAGGCGACATGTGCCTTTTATTCTCCAGGACATGGTCACCGATCCTCAAGGCCGGTTCTTAATGGTTAAGGGGATGGTGGGCAATACTAAGTTGACTTTTGTGAATGTTTATCTGCCGAACCGTTTGCAAACAAAATTTCTACGAAAAGTGTTGCGCCGTATGTCTGAGTTTCAGGAAGGATATGTGGTTATGGGGGAGATTGTAATGCCTCGTTGGATATGCCAGCTGACTGTGTGCTGGGTGGGGGGTTCTCAGTCCTCTCCTTGAGGGCCCAATTTCAAAAAATTCCGTCCCTGGACCGTCTAATCGATTGCTGGCGTCTCCTTAATCCGACGGTTAAGGACTATACGTTCTACTCGCATGCTTTTAAGAAATACTCTAGATTGGATAATTTTTTTTAGAACACAGAGCTTTGGAGATGGTCCACAGCTGCAAAATAGGCCCCATAACATGGTTGGACCATGCACCCCTCATGTTCTCTTTTGTCATTCCAACATGGGAACGTACCGACAATGCTTGGCGTCTGAATGAGTATTTGCTTACTGACCCCATGACGCGAGCGGAGGTTACTGCCTCTTTAGGTTGTTGTTGTTTACATTGACAGATTCCCTATCCTCAGTGTCGGCTTTGATGGCAGAATTGGATGCATTTGCGGCCTTTTCGGGATATATTATTAATGTTCTGAAGAGTGAGTTTCTGGGAGTCCATCTGTAGTAAATATGGAATGCGGTGGGTCCCGGATGGGCTTAAATATTTAGGAATACGTATGTCTTCTGACCTGAAAAGTTTATTTAATTAAAATTACATTCCTCTCCTACGACAAATTAAGGGGGACCTGCGGGACTGGAACTTACCCCATATTTCTTGGCTGGGACGATAAATGTCCTTCGTATGAATATATTGCCCCGACTATTGTATCTGTTCCAGGCCCTCCCCATTAATATACCACAAACATATTTTTCCGATTTGCGACAAACGCTCAAGGGCTATGTCTGGCGTGGGCGGAGAGCGAGGACTTATTATGAATTGACCAGACCGGTGGGGAGTGGTGGTCTGGGCATGCCTCATGCTTATTATTATTATTATTATTATTATTATTATTTAGCGGCAGTTTTCTCTCTTTCGTATGGCTTGACGAAGGGGACAATGGGTAAGCTTTGGGAACACATCTTACAAGTGGGAGTCTCATGGCCCTTGTCCTCCCTGCCCTGGCAGTCGGCACCGGCGATGAGGTTGGGACTTCGATCCCACCCATTGCTGGGCCCTCTGCTGCATCTATGGAGGAAGCATGGACTGACGTTAGGACTGGCTCCCTTGACGCACAATCCGCTGTTTCCACTGGGATTGGCTCCTACTTCTCTTGATGGGATTTTACCGAAACCATATATATCGCTTGAGGCAGTGGTTGAGGACGGTGGCCTGCTCCCCTTAGACAGGTTAGTGACCCTGGACGTCGCAACCAAATCTATGATGAAATTCCAATATGCACAATTGAGTCACTTTCTACGTTTCACTACATGGTTGACAGAGAGCCTACCTCCATTGGCCCCATTTGAGACCTTGTGTACCGATAAGACTCGTTATGGACATATTATCTCTAATATCTATTCGTATATAATGAGGGGGGCCTAAAAGATTGACTCTCCGAGGCTACTTAGATGGGAACAGGATTTGGGAGTGGAAATCTCTGCTGAGGACTGGTCCATGGCCTTCAAACTCACTTATTTTGCTTCTCGGAGTCAGGCGATACGTGAATCGAATTGTAAACAGTTTTTGAGATGGTACCTCACCCCGTCGGCTTTACATGCTATGGACCCAATGCTGCCTGATTTATGTTGGAGGTGTAAGTCGGCCAGAGGTGATTATGTCCACATATGGTGGACTCGCCCAAAAATTGCTCGCTTCTGGTCGGACATCGCACACAGAATATCATTATTAGAGGGAATGGCGGTGGAATTTACTCCCTCCGCTTATTTACAATTTTTTTTACCATTTTCGATGTCCACCTTTCGGAATTCACTCTTAACGATTTTATTGTCCGCAGCGAGAGCACTGATTCCACTGTTCTGGAGGAAGGACTGTTCGCCCACTATAAGAGATTGGGTTTTGAGAGTGGAGGGGATCAGAACTCTAGAAGAAGCTCACTATAATAGCCTGGGTAAATATGAGATATTGTATGCGATCTGGCGTCCATGGTCATCCCACCTTCACACACTTAATGTGGCGGAACCAACCTTAGGGGAGGAGATTTCAGTTCCACAGGAATGACAGACCGTTGTTAATGTTTAGAAGAGCGTTATAGTCCATATAAGGTTCTATTTTGACTGTACTGACAATCAACCTGGTATTACTCCATTGTTGATAATTTTTATATTGCTCACCCTTTCTTAGTTATAGTTGTTTTATTTTTAGTTAAATTTTTATGTTACAAAACTCTGGCATTCAATGTAGACACGGAGACATATAATATATGCATTTTTGGCTCTTCTGTGATATGTACCTTATATTTTGCCAATAAAAATATATTACACAAAAAAAGTTAGTTTGATCCAGCCAAAGAGACCACGTGACAACCCTGAGAGCGTTCCCATGCCAAGTCCGTTGGCCACAATAGGGCCGGAGTTCATAGTCACCATTGGAGAACTGGGCCCCTATTACATTCTTCGTGCAATTTCGTTCGCGCAGCGCAAATTTTTTTGTGCATCGTCCGGCGTTATGGCGCAAAACTTAACAGAGTATTCCGATAAGAACACGTTTTCTCATCCGTCCGAAATAACGTTCATAAAAACGACATGCAAAACGAAGATTAATACGTGCGCAGTAATGTAGCGCACGTAAATCAGTGTGCGGACTGTTTTTTCACCAGATTCAGCTAATCAGAATTAAGAACCTTAATTGACATCAATTTACCTTAATTGACTCACTTAAGTTTTTGCGCCTGTCAAAGTAAATCTGAGTATACATGCTGCAGCAATAAAAGAAAATTCACAATTTTTTTGTTTGTGTATGTGTAGAATGTGTAACTATACTGTGCTGTATTTTTTTTTTTCGTGCTGGTGATTTTCTTTTCGGCCAGAACGTTCCAATTTGCAGTTACCACCAGCTTTTCAAAGACGTTAAAAATATGCGCGCAAACGTCGTTCGTAAAAAGTTGCGCATCGATTGTAATATCGTCCGCGTACCAGTGCACGAACGAATTTGTGCTTACAATAGGATAGGATGCGCACAGTTCATCACGCTCATGCAGGTCCATCCGCATTAAACGATAACGCGCATTGTTTGGGCGAACGTTGTAATACGACGTTCTGCGCAAAGGGTTTTGCCACTCGCACAAATGCGCATTTGCGCGCAAACGAAAATGCGCGAGGAATGTAACAGGGGCCAACCCGCCTTGCACCAACTTCGGATACCAACGGTTGATAAGTTTTTCAGGAAACTTGCCAACACCGTCTAGTGAAGAAACCTTTGAATAATAGGTTGAAAAAGCAATGGAGGCTTTGGATGAGTGGGACGTCCCTGAAGCACAGAAGAAGCAGTGAATTACTGAAAGCTTGAAGCCTCAGAAGCAGTCAGAAATCTGAAACAAAGCAAGCAAGATTGCACTGCCCTAGATTACCTGAACATACTACAGGAAGTCTTCGGAAGGACAGAAAAGGCTGCTGAACTCATACACCAATACAAACATACTTACCAGCAAAAGGGTGAAAAGATGACAGACTACATGAGGCATCTGGATAAGATACTATACCAAATACTGTTGAATAAGGAGCAGACCCCACTACAGTAGACCAAGTCAGAATGCGGCAGATACTGAGGGGTGCTCTACCCTTAGACCCTGTGATGTTGCACTAAAGACTCGAAGGCAATAAAGAGCTAAAGTACCTACAACTGATTCGAGCTGTTGAAGAAGCTCTTCTGGAAGAGAAGTTTGCAAGAAAGGGAGAAAAAGCCTATGCTCAACCCGTAGGGCATAGAGAATGTTCAACGAGTGAAGACTACTCGCTAGAGGCTAGTGATGGGCCGAACACCCATCACTATGGGTCGGATCGCATTCGAACACGAACATTTGAAAAAGTTCGGAGTTGAACTCAATGCAAGTCAATGGGACTCGAACATTCGCTTTTTAGAGTGCCCTCCAAGAGGGCATATATGCAAGATATTGGCCATAAAAGGTGTATGGGGGTCCGGGTAGTGCCCTGGGGGACAGGAAACAAGGAAAAAAAGTTTTAAAAAAACGTTTTTAAAGGGACAGTGAGTTTTCCATGACATAAAGGTTAAGAATAAAAACAAACAAGTCCTTCAAATATTGTGCCTAGGAGGTCCCCATAACCTGTCCGTGAAGAGGCGGATTTGTAGGATGTATAGAAACATTTCAAAAGAAAAAATGACATTTCAAATGACGGTAAATGGTTTTCCTTTTAATCTATTCATAAACAACTGGTTGGGGTGGCAGCCTGTATGAAAAGAGATGTTTTAGGATACGCAGAACAAGTTTAGTGATTTTTTTTGGGCTAAATAAGTGAAACTTATGCAGACTTTAGGATGAAAGTAACAACAGGTGCATTAAAATTGGACCTTTGGTGCCAGCTAGTGCCTTCACACCGTAACCCCTCTGAGGTATTGTGGAAGAGTGCAGGGGTGGACCCTGCCGTCAAATATTAAAATGATGTGAATCTGGTACACGCGTCAGTGCACCCAAATATTGTGCCTTTGGTGCCAGCTAGTGCCTTCACAACGTAACCCCTCTGAGGTATTGTGGAAGAGTGCAGTGGTGGAGGTTTTGGGAATGCAGAAGAGATCCCCGATCTATTCAGTTACATCAGCATCAGGGGAGTGATAGCTGCTGATGCAGGACTGATTCATTTTTATAAATGTTAGCCGGTCAACAGAGTCGATGGACAGACGCACTCTTTTGTCTGTGACAAAACCTCCAGCGGCACTGCACGTCCTTTCAGAAAGCACACTGGATGAAGGGCAACCTAGTAGCTGCATAGCATATTGGCTAAATTCTGATCCAATCTCAACACCCAGTAAGCCAGTGGATCATCTGCTGCAAAGGTATCCAGGTCTGCCCTTGCCCCTAGGTAGTCCTGCACCTTATGGTGAAGACGCTGGCAATGGGTGCCTACATTTGACATCCCTGTGTGTCGTGGACTAAAAAAATTGGAAAAGGCATTAGTCAAGCGGCCCCCTTCACCGCTCTTCCTCTGATAAACAGCAGCCTCAGAAGCACCTGTGTCAGGTGCGTCCTCAAGTGGTTTCATCCTGTGCTCCCTCTGTGAGGGCAGGATGAGCTCTGCAACCTTACCCTTCTATCATGGAGTAGGAAGGGTTGCCAACCAGTAATGATTCCTCTCCTTGATAGCACTAATCCTGGGATCCTTTAGCACGCTATGCAGGATAAGGGAGCCCATGTAGCATAGGTTGGAGGTGGCATTAGCTTCCGAGTGTTCCTGGTCTCTGAGGATGACCGTATCGTGCACTACCTCCTCCCAGCCACGTACTAGTCCTTGGGTTTCTGGGGACACAAAACCCTCCCTTGAGGAATCCCCACCTTCAATGCCCCCACAACTTAAATATTCCTCCTCCTTATCCTCATCCTCCTCCTGTCTGATCTGAGGACCTGCAGGAATGCTGTATGCGTAAAGACTGGGGCCTTGAGAGGGAAGTCCTCCTCTTCCTCCCGCTGCTCTGCCTCTAGTGCCACATCTATAATTCCCCGCAGAGTGCCCTCCAGCAGGAACACTAAAGGAATTGTGTCACTGATGCATGCACTGTCCCTGCTCACCATCCTTGTTGCTTCCTCAAATGGTGACAGTACAGTGCATGCATCCTTGATCATCAGCCACTGCGGGGTGAAAAAAAAACAAGTTGACTTGAACCTGTCCTTGTGCTATACTCACACAGGTACTCATTGATGTCTCTCTGCTGCTTGTGCAGACGCTGCCTCATTGCCAACGTTGAGTTCCAACTGGTGGGCATGTCACAGATCAGACGGTTTGTGGGAAGGTGGAATTCTCTTTGAATTTCTGCCAGGCGAACACTGGGAATGACCATCTGAAGTGGCTGCAAACTTTTCCGGTCTTGCTGAGAAGCTCTGCCTGCCCTGGGAAACGCTGTACGACCAGATTTAGGATGTGTGCTAGGCATGGTACATGCGTTGTCGAGATATATCTATAACATAAAACAATAAGGGCTGGCGTGTCTGTCGCAAAAAAAACGGACTGCGCATGCGCGCGCATCCAGCGGCGGTTGGCTGCGCGCGCATCCAACGGCCGCGGCACGCGCACGGCCGGCATGCGCGAGGGAGAAAACAAATCCGATCCATTGGAGAGGCGCACAGTACAGCGCCTCTCCAATGGATCGGATTTGTTTATCTCCTCAAGCCCGGCCTCCATCTCCTCAAGCCCGGCCTCCATCTCCTCAAGCCTGGCCTCCATCTCCTCAAGCCCGGCCTCCATCTCCTCAAGCCCAGCCTCCATCTCCTCAGTGCCCGGTCTGCCAGCCATGTTATCAGTCTGCCATGCACAATACCAGTCTGCCATGCACATTGTCATGCACAGTGCCAGTCTGCCATGCACATTGTCATGCACAGTGCCAGTCTGCCATGCACAATACCAGTCTGCCATGCACATTGCTATGCACAATACCCTTTTGCCATGTACATTGCCATGCACAGTACCAGTCTGCCATGCACATTACCAGTCTGCCATGCACATTACCAGTCTGCCAGCCATATTACCAGTCTGCCAGCCATATTACCAGTCTGCCTGCCATATACAATACCAGTCTGCCAGCCATATTACCAGTCTGCCTGCCATATACAATACCAGTCTGCCTGCCATAAAACCAGTCTGCCAGCCATATTACCAGTCTGCCATGCACATTACCAGTCTGCCATGCACATTACCAGTCTGCCATGCACAATACCAGTCTGCCATGCACAATGCCAGTCTGCCAGCCATATTACCAGTCTGCCATGCACAATGCCAGTCTGCCATGCCTAATGCCAGTCTGCCATGCACAATGCCAGTCTGCCAGCCATATTACCAGTCTGCCATGCACAATACCAGTCTGCCATGCCTAATACCAGTCTGCCATGCATAATACCAGTGTCTCATAATACCAGTGTGCCTAAACACCAGCCTGCCATGCCATGCATACCACGTGCCATTAAATATCCGCATAATCTATATGCTACAAAAAAAATGCCCGCCCAAGCCCAACACAATCTAAAGGGCCCCATGAGCTTACAATCTAAGGGGCCCCATGAGCTTACAATCTAAGGGGCCCCATGAGCTTACACTCTAAGGGGCCCCATGAATTTACAATCTAAGGGGTCCCATGAGTTTACAATCTGAGGGTCCGGTTCCCGTGAGCTTACAATCTAAGAGGGAAGAGGAACCTGCTCTGTCAGCTGCGCGCGCCCATCACAGCTGCTCAGTTGGCCCTCCTGTTGCGGATGGGATGGCAATGGACGCGTTACAAACGCATTTATATAGAGAGATACTCTTGGATAGTACATTGAAAAAAACTATGTGGACGTGAATTCTGAGCTGGCGACAACAATAGACTGCCCTCTGGGCAGGCTTTCCACCTAGTATTCAATAAGAAACTTATACAAGATACAAATATCAATCGTTTATATTTCCTAAAAATGCTCCTAAATTCTTTTAACCACTTCAATGCGGAGGACGCGCTCAGCGCGTCCTCCGCATTACCGCTGGTATGCGGAGGACGCGCTGAGCGCGTCCTCCCATTGGGGTCAGCGTTCGGCCGAGTTCCGGCCTATCGCTGGCCCCTCCGGTGCGGGCTGACATCCTGGATGTCAGCCGCGCATTCGGAACCGCAGCCGCTGGTATTAGGTGTCATCACGGCAGCGCGATGACACCTAATTCAGGCGCCCCCCCGCATGTGCGGAGGAGGCGCCTGAAAGGGAGGGGGGGAGGTCCTTCGGACCTCTCTCCCTCCCGATCGGCGGCATTGCGGGGGTTAACCCAGGCACCATTTGGAAGGGCACAGCCTGCCCTTCCAAATGGTACCTGGCATTAACCCCTGGGGAGCTGGATCACGAATCGGCACTGAAAAGCGCCGGTTTGTGATCCTTTCCCGGAGCTGGCCGACATCTTGGTTGTCGGCCAAGCCTCCGGGAACTCCCCCTGAGGACTGGCGTCATCGTGCATAGCACGATGACGCCAGTCCTAGAGTTAACCCCTAACTGCCACCAACGGTGGAGATAGGGAGTTCATTTCCTAGGCTTTTACCCAGGATTGCATGTTCGGGCCCAACCCTATGTGTGCAAGTGATGTAAACAGAAAGTCCCAATTGACCCTATCAAAGGCCTTCTCTGAATCTGTGGATAGAAGAAGGAACTCTTGACCTGACGATCGGCCTCGGTGAATCAGCTGCAGGGCCCTTATCGTGTTGTCTTTTGCTTCCCTCCCCGGGACGAACCCCACCTGGTCGCAGTGAATCAGATTAGGGATGTGTGGTTGAAGGCGTGTGGCTAGAACCTTGGCAAAAAGTTTAATATCTGAGTTGAGTAGCGATATTGGTCTATAATCCGCACAATTAGTATGGTCTTTGCCCTCTTTCGGTAATAGGGTGACATTGGCCATTAGTGCCTGCGGCGGGAGGTTTTCTCCATGGGTCAGGGCATTAAAGGCTTTTAGAAAATGTGGTACGAGGACTTTTCGGAAGGTCTTATAATAACGGAGTGGGAGACCGTCTGGGCCAGGGCATTTGCCTGTTTTGGATGATTTAACCCTTTCGCTGCTGAGGCTTTTCCCGCCTCTGTGCTGAGGTCATTTTTACCGGTTTTGCTCATCATGTTTAAACGCGTTTTGAAGGCTTATTTTAGTATATGACCCAGACATATTATATATCGTTCTTTACGTCAGACTCGGCATATTAATAATATGTCATTATTATATGTATACGTCATGACCTGTCTGTATATTATAACAAAAAATGCAATAAAATATGAATTTTAAATAATTTACAGCGTGTAAAGTGTTTTTTTTCCACATTTTAACATGCGAGCAATTGCAGTTATATTTTGTATGGGGTGCGCTTGTTAAAAAAATTAGAGATGGGGTCTCGTTACATTTTTTTTTTGGGGAAAATTACACTATTTTTAACAAACGCACCGCATACAAAAATCGTTAGTGCAGCATCATTGTTCACATTATAATTGAAATGGGAACAATATTGCTGCATTAACAAACCAAAAAAAAGTGTTTATTTTTTTTTTTATAATTTTTTTTTAAAATATTTTTTTATTTTTATTTTATTTATTTATTTATTTTTACAAACTTTTTTCACATTCGAGTTTGGTATCGTTGGAACGGCCATGCTCTGGCCGATCCAACAATACCAAACG
Source organism: Leptobrachium leishanense (assembly GCA_009667805.1). Taxonomy (NCBI): domain Eukaryota; kingdom Metazoa; phylum Chordata; class Amphibia; order Anura; family Megophryidae; genus Leptobrachium; species Leptobrachium leishanense. Next base: position 17,093 of record RXON01004335.1, on the reverse strand, counting down.
TTAACCCCTAGCTGCCACGGATTGGGAGATAGGGAGTTCATTGGAACTCCCTATCTCCACCGTTGGTGGCAGTTAGGGGTTAACTCTAGGACTGGCGTCATCGTGCTATGCACGATGACGCCAGTCCTCAGGGGGAGTTCCCGGAGGCTTGGCCGACAACCAAGATGTCGGCCAGCTCCGGGAAAGGATCACAAACCGGCGCTTTTTAGCGCCGATTCGTGATCCAGCTCCCCAGGGGTTAATGCCAGGTACCATTTGGAAGGGCAGGCTGTGCCCTTCCAAATGGTGCCTGGGTTAACCCCCGTAATGCCGCCGATCGGGAGGGAGAGAGGTCCGAAGGACCTCCCCCCCCTCCCTTTCAGGCGCCTCCTCCGCACATGCGGGGGGGGGCGCCTGAATTAGGTGTCATCGCGCTGCCGCAATGACACCTAATTTCACTGGCGGCGGTTCCGGATGCTGGGCTGACATCGAGGATGTCAGCCCGCACCGGGGGGGCCAGCGATCGGCCGGAACCCGGCCTAACGCTGACCCCAAAGGGAGGACGCCCTCAGCGTGTCCTCAGCACAGCAGGAGCCATGCGGAGGACGCGCTGAGCGCGTCCTCCGCATCGAAGTGGTTAAGGGCGGTCGACAATTCCTCTTCCGTTATCGGATCTTCCAGGAGAGCTGCATCTATCTCAGAGAGGTTGCGTGTGGAATGTTTAGAGTGGTAAGTTTGAATCTGGTTGAGTAACGTCCGTCTAGTTTTGTCTGTCTGGGGGCCCGTAAGGGAGTAAAGTCACTTGTAATAGTCGCGTAGGGCTGTCATTATTTGCGGTGGCATGTATTTTGATCGACCCTCCCGATCTCGTACACAGGCTATATATGTAGCAGCCCTTTTCTTGGCTATCATACGCGCCACGAGGCGGCCACTTTTATCTCCATGGGTGTGGAAAAAGACCTTTGTTTGAAGACATGTTCTATGATGTAGTGTGTTCATAAGATCTGACAGGGAGCGTCGCAAGTGTAGCAAGGTGTGTTGGGTCAGCGTCCCGTTTGTGTAGGCGTTCAATGTCTGAAATCTGGCGTCTCCGTCTGTCAGGGACGCCTTGCTGATGAAGGGAATGTGTTTATGGAACAGTAACACCGTGCCCTTAGATTTAGAGGTGGGATGGTTACTGTAGAACCCAATCGGGAAGTGTGAGTCTGTCAGTTTAGGATGCGTGTCGCCTCTGAGGTGCGTTTCTTGTATAAATACAACTGATGCCTTACAGGTCCTGAAATCACGTAACGCCTGGGAGCGTTTTTCAGGTAGATTAAGTCCTCTTGCATTTATGGACATGAGCGAGAGGTCATGTGGGAGAGACATGTTATCTCAGTTATGAGTAATGGACGTTTCCCGTATTATAACGAGAATATTGGGAAAAGACCAAGGGGTAAGGAGTGGGGGGGAAAAGCGGGAGAAAACAACAACTTATTTACAGCTAAGAGGTATGTGTAACCGTGTTTCCGGCAATCCGTGAGCCGGCTGTCGCCGGGGACGCGGGTCGGAACACTGCAGTGTCACTGCACCTCGGTAGGGGTGGAAGGCGTGGATTTAGAACGCCTCGCCGCGGCGTGCAGTATCAAGGTAACTTCGATCACCGAAGTGGGTGTATTCCCGTCCTTGGGGAACACCTAGTTGTCGGGGTGTGATTCAAAATAAGTATGTGGTCGACTACTCGAACGGAGATTAATCTGAAGATGGTATATATTATATGAACGTAACGCGCGACGTGCCTAGAATAGCGTGAGAGAAGGGGAATATATAAAGCATCTGTTTCTAATTGCCCTCCGTGCCCTGGGGTTGTTCTAACGTTTAGTGGCGGACCTGCGTGAAATTATAAATCATTACGATACTGTAAAAGTCTTGCCTCCGTATAGGACAGTGTGTGCGTCATTCACGAAGGATTAAAATGATGTTAGGCAAGCGCATTAATACGATACCGAGCTGCTCTTATTGTCTAGGATGTCTGAAGCAGTGCAAGGGGCAATAGTGTACGTCTTGCATAAAGAGAAAGGGCCTCCCCCAGGGGGCCAACCCCAACGGCCTGTAACCACATCATGCACATCATCTAGAGACAGAAACGTATTCTCAATATTGTCAAACAAGCAAAGCAGCAAGGGGAAGTGGATGTTCTAGTCCATCTAGGGACAAATGACTTGGCTAGCAATGAGTTTTCTGAGATTAAGGAGGATTTTTGTGTTCTTGGAGGTGAAATACAGCAGATTGCGTCCACTGTGTCATTCTCTGAAGTTTTGCCTGTGCATAACATTCAGGATAGGCAGATGCGCAATAGGGAATTTAATTTGTGGCTTCGGGAATGGTGTCGAGAGCAAGGATTTGGCTTTGTGTCCCATGATAGCTCTAATTGGAGCAGAAAGGAACTGTATAAAAAAGATGGTTTGCATCTTACTCATAGGGGAACATATGTTCTCAGTGAGAAATTCAAAGGTTTCGCAAAGAAATATTTAAACTAGGAGGGGGGGACAAAAGGGTAAAAAACAATCTTCCTGATTGTCCCCCAAAACTGAATCGGCGGGTGCAAGCAACATGCGGGGAAAAAAAGGACAAGCTCAGAGTTGTGTCTATAAATGCTCGCAGTTTAGTCAATAAAATCAATGAACTGGAGGCAATGATGGCAGCTGAAAAAGTAGATTTAGTGCGGTTACTGAGACATGGTTCAGTGAGAAAAATAACTGGGACATAACAATACCGGGGTACTCTTTATATAGAAAAGACAGAGAAGGTAGGAAAGGAGGAGGAGTGGCCCTGTATGTGAAAAACAACATAAAAACAAACCAAATAAAAGTGAGCGAGGTGAACATAGAGTCAGTTTGGGTTGACGCTAACATTTGGCAATCATACAGTAGCTCGTGTAGGTGTGATCTATAGACCCCCTGGACAAGTAGAAGAGCTAGATAATCTGCTGCTTGAGGAAATAGCCAAAATGGCAATGAAGGGGGAAGTTATTATCATGGGGGACTTTAATCTTCCTGATGTGAACTGGAAAACCAAAACTGCTGGGTGCACCAGGAGTACAAATATTCTAAACTCCCTACTGGGATTATCTCTAACACAAGCAGTTGAGGAGCCGACCCGTAAAGAGGCCATATTGGATTTAATACTCACAAATGGAGGTTTGGTATCGGACGTTGTTGTAGGTGAAAATTTGGGATCTAGTGATCACCAGTCAGTATGGTTTAATATAAGAACAGAGATGGAGCCACACCACACAAAAACAAAAGTTTTAGACTTTAAAAAAACAGATTTTTCTAAAATGAGACTTTGTGTGAAGGAGTCATTATCAGACTGGAGGAGTTTAAAGGGTGTCCAGGAGAAATGGGATTATTTAAAAGAAGCATTATTGAAGGCCACAGGCAATTGCATTCGACTTGTTAGCAAAAACAAAAAAGGGAAGAAACCACTGTGGTACTCTGCAGAAGTGGCCAAAATAGTGAAGAACAAAAAGACAGCATTCAATAATTATAAAACAACTCAGAGTGAAGAAGATAGGCAAACCTATAAGATTAGGCAGAAAGAGGCAAAGCAATTTATAAGAGCTTCCAAAGCACACGCAGAAGAGAAAATAGCTCAGTCAGTAAAAAAGGGGGACAAAACATTTTTTAGATACATAAACGAGAAAAGAAAAGTAAAACAAGGATTAGTTAGATTAAAAACAAAGGAAGGAAGGTATGTAGAAGAGGATAAAAGTCTCGCTGACTGCCTCAATGAATATTTTTGTTCAGTCTTTGCAGAAGAAAAGGAAGGAAAGGGACCTCAGTTAGGAGGAAACACTAACGAGACAATTACATATCAGTTTACAGAGGAGGAGGTTCTACGGCAGCTGTCTAAAGTAAAGACAAATAAATCAATGGGGCCTGATGGGATCCAGCCTAAATTATTAAAAGAGCTCAGTGATGTGATAGCAAAACCGTTAACAGATTTATTTAACCAATCCTTGCTAACGGGAGTCGTCCCAGAAGACTGGAAATTAGCAAATGTTGTGCCCATTCACAAGAAGGGTAGTAGGGAGGAATCTGGGAACTATAGGCCAGTTAGTCTTACGTCAGTAGTGGGGAAATTAATGGAAACCATGTTAAAGGAAAGGATTGTTGAACATCTAAAAACACATAGATTACAGGATCAGAAACAACATGGGTTTACCTCAGGGAGATCATGCCAAACTAATCTTATTGATTTTTTTGATTGGGTAACAAAAATAATAGACACAGGTGGTGCAGTAGACATTGCTTATTTAGATTTCAGTAAGGCTTTTGATACTGTTCCGCATAGAAGGCTTATCAATAAATTGCAATCTTTGAGCTTGGATTCCAATATTGTTGAATGGATTAGGCAGTGGCTGAGTGACAGGCAACAGAGGGTTGTGGTAAATGGAGTTTATTCGGCGCAAGGTGTTGTTACCAGTGGGGTACCTCAGGGGTCAGTACTTGGACCCATTCTATTTAATATTTTTGTTAGTGATATTGCATAAGGTATTAATGGAAAAGTATGTCTTTTTGCTGATGACACAAAGATTTGCAACAGGGTTGATGTTCCTGGAGGGATCAGCCAAATGACAAATGATTTAGGTAAACTAAAAAAATGGTCGGAGCTGTGGCAATTGAGTTTTAATGTGGATAAGTGCAAGATAATGCACCTGGGACATTAAAACCCAAGGCTGAATATAGAATATTTGATACAGTCCTAACCTCAACATCTGAGGAAAAGGATTTAGGGGTTATTATTTCAGAGGATCTAAAGGTAAGTAGTCAATGTAATAGAGCAGCAGGAAATGCTAGCAGAATGCTTGGTTGTGTAGGGAGAGGTATTAGCAGTAGGAAAAGGGAAGTGCTCATGCCACTGTACAGAGCACTGGTGAGACCTCACTTGGAGTACTGTGTGCAGTACTGGAGACCGTATCTCCAGAAGGATATAGACATCTTAGAGAGAGTTCAGAGAAGGGCTACTAAAATGGTGTACGGCTTGAAGGAGAAAAGTTACCAGGAAAGGCTTAATGATCTTAACATGTACAGCTTGGAAAAAAGACGAGACAGAGGAGATATGATAGAAACATTTAAATACATAAAGGGAATCCACAAGGTAGAGGAAGGGAGTATATTAAAAGGAAACAAAGTAGCAAAACAAGAGGACATAGTCTTAGATTAGAGGGGCAAAGGTTTAAAAGTAACATCAGGAAGCATTATTTTACTGAGAGGGTGGTGGATACATGGAACAGTCTTCCAGTTGAAGTGGTAGAGGCCAAAACAGTAATTGAATTTAAGCAAGCATGGGATAGGCATAAGGCTATCCTAAACAAAAGATAAATCCAAGTAAAGTATCCATGTAATTGGGCAGAATAGATGGGCCGAAAGGTTCTTATCTGCTGACATTTTTCTATGTTTCTATGTTTCTATGCAAGTTCATAGGTATGAGTGTCATCTTGCTAGTCGATTTTGCCTCCTCGGAGTGTTCCATCTCGAGGTTGGTTCAAATAAGTGAGGTAAGTCGTACCTAATCAGGATCTGATAAAAATGATGCATAGGGTCAGTCTTGATGTAAAGATCGTTGTCCGTTGTTCGTCTGCATCCGAAGTTGTAGGGTAAGATTAAGCCGGATTGCGCCTGTGTTTTGAGGTTGGTGTCTGATCTTAAAAGTGGTTATCTGTGTCACCCCAGGAGGTGTAGCCCTTGGTAGGGGCAGTGGTGTCCCCGGACATCTGAAATCCAGGTCAAGTTTGATAATAACGCCATTTTTGCTTGAAGCGGTCTGGAGTGCTGGGTCTAGGGCACGGAGAGCCGTTCCTGTTGTAGATCAGGCCAGAGAAATCAATTCAGTCATGTGAGTTGATGGTTTAGGCTTGGGAGCCCGATCGCCTTCCTGCGTGAGCAAGTAGCCGCTGTGGTCTAGGTGGTAGGGGTCTCGGCCGTGTAGGTCGTGGACCTGTTGAGTACACCTGTAGTGGGTCAGGCCAAGTCAGGGTCAATGCAGGTAGTTGTAGTTCCTCCAGCAGTGCGTTCATGTCGTCTATGGTGTTGATCAGGTATGGGCCTTGAGGCGTGTGTACCAGTAGCCCCGTGGGTATGTGCCAGCGGTATCTCAGCTGATGGGTTCGTAGCAAACTCATGAGGGGTTTAAGCGCTCTTCGGTACTCTAAGGTAGCCGGTGATAGGTCCGGGAATATTTGAAGCGGGGAGCCTTCGTAGGAGATCTGGTTAATCGCTCTAGCTTTTGACAATATGTCCTCTTTAAGTCCATAGTTCGCTAGGCAACATATCACATCTCTTGGAGGAGCTCCCGGAGGTCCTCTCGGTCGTAGTGCTCTGTGTGCGCGGACAAATTCGATAGGTGATGTAGCGTCATGTTCCAACACAGAATTCAGGATGGCCGTCACTGCCTCGCGGAGTTGCGGTTGTGTTTCCTCTCCCTCCGGGAGTCCTCTCAGGCGTAAGTTATTGCGTCTCCCTCGGTTGTCCAAGTCCATAATGTGTAATGCCAGGCTGCGCATCTGGGTCTATTGTGCATCAACTTTCTCCGCGGTCTTAGCGTGTGCAATGGAAGTTCTATCACAGTTTCCTTCTAGAGTCTCGACCCGTGTAGTTAGGCCTTGGATATCGGTTCTTACGTGCTGTAGTTCCGTCAGGATCGATTGTCGAAGCTCTGCATTAGCTTGGTGTAGATCAGATTTAGTGTGAAGGTTTTTTAGAAGGTGTACCCAATCTGGTGTTTCGAGGTCTGCCGATCTGGTATCTGACATGGCCGGGGAGGGCGCTCGGGATGGTAAACTAGGGGAGATCGGTGATCCTGTCTGCTCTGGCGGAGCGCTTCCGGTGTCGGTAGCCGGTAACAAGTACCTGCGGAGGGAAGGTGTCTCCGGCAGCCTTTTCCCCTCCTGTGTCTTCTGGGTGACTGTTCCTTTGCCTGGTTTCCCCATGTTGCCCAAAAAGTACTACGCAGCCGGCGTTGTCCGCTAAATCTCCTCAAGGTCACCGCGTTAAGCAGCCATAGCCTGCCTGAGTCAAGCCAAATTTTTTTTTTTTGCCCCCCTTTTCCCCCTCCCCCCCTCTTTTCTCTCTTCGGGGCAGTTCAGTAGGTGCCGCAGATCTAGTCCATTATCTGGGGATCAGAGGGCCCGATTGTCAGAGGTATAATATTGTGCGTTACAGGGGTGTGGGGATAAGCGGTAGTCCACCTGTCTGATTCTGGCCTTGCCTCAGCGCGTTATCTGGACTTGGCGGTCTGCGTGGCGCCGGTGACTTCCGGCCTTGATCGCAGGTCTCCCAGTTTCTGATGCCGTCTTCCCTGCAATCGAGGGTTCGTATGGGCCTCTGCGAATTCGGGCTCCCCCGCCACTTGAAGCAGCAAGGGGTCTCTGTCGTGCCTTTAAAGCAGTGTCGCTTTCTCCCCTCCGATGGTCGGTATGTGTGGCGTGGTCGTGGGCCCCCGCGCAAGGCTGTTGTTATGGCCGTGCGTCGGTAGAGTGCTGTGCGGGGTAGAGGTGGAATCTGCGGCCCATAGTGTCAGTTCTTACCCCGAGGGTTACCTCAAAAGTTGCGGTCCTGAGAGCTGCAAACGGCGCGGCCGCAGTACTCCCCGGCCTAGGCTCCCCACGTGGCGTAGGCCTTTGTTCTTCCGGCGGCGCCTCTCCCGCGACTTAGGTTTCCACGTTGTTTTGATCGGCTTCACCGTGATCTCGGGTGAGAGGTATAGGCTGTTGGCTCCGGTGGGGTGATAAAATTTGCTTTTAAAAGCGGGTGCGTGCTATGTTTGGTGGGAGCTCTTCCCAGGCACGTCCGCTCCGCTCGGCGCCAAGCCACGCCCCCCAACAATTAACATGTATTTTCCAGCAAACCAATGTTTAACAAGCTAGATCTTGTAGAGATATATGTATCTCTCTATGCTACGTGGATCAACAAAAGATGAGCTATCACTTATTCTATTTCTAGAATGATAAGTAATAAAAACTTATTTAGTGAATCCTCTCTGTCATGGAGCTGATGTAACGCTCCATGCTTCAAACCCCAAGAGACTTTGTTCATTTATATCGTGTGTTTTTAAATATTTTACATCGTTTGGTTTTAGTTTAATTTAGTTTAGTGTAAAATGGCATAGCTTTGGTTTTAAAAATACTTATATTCCTGTAGGTAAATGTGTTTTTGTGTTATACAGTAAACAAGCTTTACTGCTGTGTAATTTATGCACCAGGGCTTTCCCATTATCTAGCTGCATGTTTAATTCAAGGGATCTCTGATAGTGTGTGTTTTAATCTGATATGTTAGAATAATGGATATACAAATGTTGTGTGAGCTGAAGGCTAAGAGAATGTAAAGAATGTTTATTGTAAATAACTGACTTAATGTAATTAGTATGGGTATGCAAATTATGACTGTTGGACTTCAGCATAAATGGTGGCGTTTGGTTCATTAAAAAGTCAAAGAACTCTCAGAGCTCAGAGAGAGAGGATCCTGTTTTAAAGCATACAGCCGCGCCTGGTGTCTTTATTTCAGCGACGCTACACTATACACTATCACCCTCAGAAGGCAGAGAGCGGCCTTCTGGAGATTCCTAACGGCTCCAGGGCAGAGGAACAGAAGCAGGCAGGTCAAGCTGCTCGAGGCGCTGAGGACAGCGCTCCCAGTAGCTTGGCTGACCGCAACGAAGGGGTGTCTGGAGTTGCCAGGACAGACGGAAGGGAACGGTTCCTTCACACTCTCCTAATAGACAATTAAACTTCTAATTTTCTACTTTTTATATGTTAGTTATATAATTCCTTGCTTATCAATTTCAGTCACAGTAATCTCCAAATTCAATATATATATATATATATATATAACAACCAGAGAGAGAGCACACCAAACAACATGTTCAAACAGTACAGAAGAAACCACAACAGCAGCTGAAATCATTTAAAAACAGGAGATTTTGTTGTATTATGCTGTCTTGAGATGCACCCGCACTGAAAGCGTAGTTAAGGTTGAGTGCTGCCCTTCTTGTGTATTTTGTATGTAAAGGGCTGACATCCCTTGGGCAAGCACCCCTCCCTGTCACAGGTGCTCCACCCACAGGTTCTATTTAACCTTGATCTGCAGGGAGCTTCAGAAAGGACTGGGTCCTCAATAAGTAAGTTTATCCCATAAGAGCAGTCATTAGGTTAGTATGATAGGACCTGCCAAGGGTGGAATACATTGTCGCTGTTGGCAGGCTTACGCAATTCATGGCCATCCATTGCAAACTAAACTTCCACCATTTTCAACACAGCTCAACATTAAAGGGTTAAGATCTATAGTGCATTTGAAGGGATAAGAATTGTTTGTAGGCATTTAAAGGGTTAAACCTGGTTAAATCTCCTGTTTTTAAATGATTTCAGCTGCTGTTGTGGTTTCTTCTGTACTGTTTGAACATGTTGTTTGGTGTGCTCTCTCTCTGGTTTGTTGTATTATGCTGTCTTGAGATGCACCCGCACTGAAAGCGTAGTTAAGGTTGAGTGCTGCCCTTCTTGTGTATTATATATATATATATATATATATATTTGTATTAGGATAAAATCCTTATATCCGATTCTTCTTCATATCTATCTGCAGATTTAGATCCAGAGTCTTCAAAATATTTCTATCTATTGCAAGAAATACTCCAGATATATATAATTACATAAATTCCTTAATTTAAATAGCTTTCATACATTACCTGTCCAAGATCTGGTCTGTAGTTGCAGCCTTTAAATATATTGTTTTTGGAATATGTGAAAATTATCAATGTCAGATAATCAATGCATGTGAGTTAGAGGTGTGGACCTAATTAAGTGATATGTAATATCTTGAATGCATTGGGTGTTGGAATGATCTGCAATCGGAATCAATGTATTTCGTGTCCTGGGATGATCTGAATGACTTGCAACGAACAGTACAGATCCATATAGTCAATTTGACGTCACTGAAAATCTACCCCTTTCATTTAAATATTTTCTCTATATTAATATATTTACTATGCCTCAAGAGAGCAGTGCTGCTCTTCAAATTAATTCCACAATTTAATTTTAATATATCTTTTCTCAGATCAAAGGTCAATTCCACTATCTTGGTTTGAACAAAGAATAACTATAGTTATCCAGACAGTGCGTCTCGATTGTCAAAATTAAATTTCTATTCTACCCCTTTTTTTCATTCAAAAATTTTAAAATACTTCTATTATCAGTTAAATTCCTCTCTAGTTAAAATCAACAGAAATTCTATTCTTCAATAATTATACTGTTTACCAGTTCTACACTCTACAAAATATTTGGAGCATCTATTTCCTACTGTAAATATAATAAAATATATATTGATTATAAGAATATATTTCGTGAATATACGCTTGCAAAGAGATTTTAAATTTGTTCCTATACCCAAAAAGAAAATATCTTTAATTCAAGGACTTCTTAAAACAAACCAATAAATTTAAAGATGCAGTAGATACAGGGAATAGCCTCCCAGTGGGGGCAGTAAAAGTGATATAGAAAGGGTAGTAGATACATGGAATAGCCTCCCAGTGGGGCAGTAACAGCGACAGTGAAGAGCCAGTAGATATAGGGAATAGCCTCCCAGTGGGGGGCAGTAACAGTGATCATGCACAATTGTAAATCTTTTCTCTATGCTGATAGGCATGGCACAGATAAGAAGGGAGGGGGCACCAAAACGCACCTTCGCCTGAGTAGACACAAATGCTTGCACCGGCCCTGCTTGGGGGCAGAAAGAACTTTTAAACTGGTGCAAGACAAATTCTATTGCTCCTGCATGAAATCTGAAGCCGAAAGTTACTGCCATTCCTGTTTGAGGTGTATTCAGCGGAAAACCTTGCCAACTCGGACTGCTCCAATGAGTCATCTACAGAATCAAGAACCCAAAGACTTGGTGTGCATTGATTTCCTGTGCTTAGAGCCTGACGCTAGTGGGCAGGGAAATATTCTAGTGGTGACCGATCACTTCACCCGATATTCTCAAGCTTTCGCAACCAAAGATCAACGTGCTTCTACTGTATCCAAAGTTCTAGTGGAAAAGTTCTTCGTTCATTATGGCCTACCGCAGAGAATCCACTCAGATCAAAGCAGAGACTTTGAGAATCGACTTGTCCGGCAACTGTTAGATTTACTGTGGATCCAGAAGACTCAAACCTCCCCGTATAACCCTCAAGGTGATACCCAACCAGAGCGATTCAACCGTACTGTACTCAATATGTTGGGAACGCTGCCAACCAAAGAGTAACAAAAGTTGGAGCCGACACATATCCTTGTGCATGCGTATAACAGTACCGAAGGTGATGCTACAGGATTCTCCCCTTACCGTCTCATGTTTGGAAGAGAAGCTCGGTTGCCATTAGATTTAGCCTTTGGTTTATCCCTTGATCAGATGTCTGTCACTTCTCACCGAAGTCATGTGGACAGACTCAGGAGAAATTTGGCTTCTGCGTTCGAACAGGCCCGATCGACCTCCGAGAGCAGGGAACAGAGAAATAAATGAAATTATGATCTGAGGGTTCGAGTACAGAACTTACAACCTGGTGATAGAGTTTTGTTGAAAAATTTGGGTGTTCCTGCAAGACACAAACTAGCTGATAGAGGGACTTCTCAGGTCTACATTGTCTGCAAACCATTGCCTGGCCTGCCATTGTATCAAATTTGTCCACATGGGAAGACTGGGCTACTGAAGAATTGACATCGAAATCATGCACCTGTGGATGAGGAAACTGAACCCTTAGAGCCAGTCCTTCCCCCCCGAAGAGGATCTCACAGAATCTGAGCCTAAACATTCAGTGCGCCCCTTCAGACTCACGCATGATTCACCAGGACATAGCACAGAGGAAGCTGTAACGACTGTGCGAAGGTTACCAGAAGTGTCTGCCCTACTTACAGGGGTGTCTAAGGATTTAGATACAATTCAGGACATCTATTTGGCCCATTTGCTGTCTACTGCCAGAATGGTAGTATAGATTGATGTGAAAGTTACGTACTTATGGTATATGTGACATCAATGCTAATGTAAACACCATTAAATACCTTGAGTTTAGGGGGGGAGAGAGTGTAGCCCTGTGGTTAAAATTGGCTCTGAGAACTGCTGCTGTTATGCCACTAGGGGGAACCAGAGTATAAAGTATGGGAAAGATTGTCATGGACTGATGGACTACATCCCCCAGATACCCTGGGAACAAAAGGAAGGAAGCAAGTGCTGGCGCCAGGAAGTAAAGGACCTCATATACAGCGTGGGGAGAGCAGAGTGAGCAGCGAGAGAGCAGTTGCATGTATGACACTTTCTGGGATCTTTGCAAGTTGGAGCGCGGAGAACTGGTGGCATCCATTGCTGGAGTGATCGGGGAGAGTGTGTGTCGATCTGCTGTGCATCATGCTGGACTGTTCCTGTTTCAAGTGCATTCGGGAGAAGGAACTCGAGTAAGGAGGCCGCAGACGGAGCGGAGTGCTGGCGGCATTCGGATTCTGGCTGCGGAGAACCGGATCGGGAGTGCAGGACTTCGACAGTATCAGGTTCCAGGCGGCAGAGAGGACTGATCTTCTTGAGAGGGACCTTTCTCCAGCGTTTCATCTGTCCGGGACAAGCTGTTTAGCTGGTTTGGTGAGAAGGCCTGAGGCCTATGACGTTGTTAAATGTGTGCACTCAATTTGTTTGCTACATTAAGGGCCCCAACGTTGACTAGTCGAAGATGTTCATCCATCCACTGGCCAGTGGACTTAGTACCCAGGTATCCAAGGACAAACATATTGTCACGACCCTGGCCTAGCCTATGTGCAGACGTGTGGGTGTGAGCCCAAGATGCAGTAGTTATAGAAGAAGGCAGGATACAGGGTAACCGGGTCTATTTGTGAATACAAATAAACCGACAACAGACTAGGAATATAAACAATGGATACAGATAACATAGAAATCAGGCGGAGGTACAATGGGAGCAGGCAAAAGACTAGTCAGGATATGAAAGGGTCTGGTACACAGGTAATAGCAATATAACAGAGGGGTACAGGGGGGACAAGGAGGATACCGGTAATGAATGATAATTCAGAGCAGAGGGTAAACGGGAATGTCCTTGGTTCAGAGGGGTTCCAGATTAGGATTTTAGGAGTTCAAGAAAGCAGGTCTGCAGGTGGCAAGGCTAGGAACTTCAATGAGGAAGCGTGGGATAAGGGGCGTAGCTTCCTCTTATGCAGGACTCATCAGGTGGGATCAACTGCAGGTGAAGTTTCAGGTCCAGATTGCAGATCAGAGTCCAGGAATGAGCATTGTTCAGCATGAAGTCCTGGAATCTGCATATATCATGCAGAACATGGTGAAAAAGGAAAACAAAGAGGGTACCAGAGGGTCTGGGGGTTCGGATCCTGACACATATATATTTGGGTTTCTAAACTGGGAGTTTGAATCTAAGGACTGAGAATCATATTAGTGGTTTAGTCGTTATACAGTAACCTTTTTATATTGCTGCCATTTATATTATTGTATGCTCAATTTACACAGTTATTATAATTTATGTGCAACTATTGAGATTTATTGCATACAGTAAAGTATATTAAGAAAAACCCCATAAAGGTGTGCTGGCGTCCAGTGATTTGTTAGTGAGGGGAGACAAATTCCGGGTTATTCAGTCGCCACCTCAGGGTCGAACGCTACAGTACCATCGTGGAAGTGCTGTTGGCAAATTGTCTAGTGGAGAAGGTTCTATTGGTGGTGTTGCTAATAAATGTTTTAGATTTCGTAATGAAATTGCATGCCTTGCAGTGTCCACATTTGAATGTGCCTGATGGTCTGACCATCCAATTATCGGCAGTCCTAATTGGATTCTGGTAACTGTGTACCAATAAATCACGTAGATTTTTTGATCTTCTAGCTACAAAAGATGGCGAGGCTGGAAGTACCCTTGTCAAAGGCTCCTCCAGTAATAAGAGGGGCCAAAACTTCCACAGATGTTTTTAATTAACCGGATGAGGTTTAATCCCGGATCCAACTATCATATACTTGCAATTCTCCTACCGATCCCTGCTGTGTCAGGTGGGGGTATGTTTTGAGTAGTAATACAGAGGCTGTGAAACATGATGCAAGTCTAATAGAAGAATACAGGTGTAAGTGTCTGATCTGTGTGCTGCATTTTCTAGTCTGTTAACTCTATTCAATGCACCACACTAGTCATACACCCGGGATCAAGGCACTAAAGGAAGTGGGTTTTTTTTTAAGGCCATCTCTGTATACACAAACCCTGACCCCCCCTCCCCACAGATACTGGGACACACACCAGGCCCCCCACTATATACAGTCAGGTCCAGAAATATTGGGACATCGACACAATTCTAACATCTTTGACTCTATACACCAGAACAATGGAGTTGGAATGAAACAAACACAATGGGCTTTAACTGCAGACTGTCAGCTTTAATTTGAGGGTATGTACATCCAAATCAGGTGAACGGTGTAGGATTTACAGCAGTTTGCAGATGTGCCTCCCACTTGTTAAGGGACCAAAAGTAATGGGACAATTGGCTTCTCAGCTGTTCCATGGCCAGGTGTGTGATATTCCCTCATTACCCCAATTACAATGTGCAGATAAAAGGCCCAGAGTTCATTTCAAGTATGCTATTTGCGTTCGGAATCTGTTGCTGTCAATTCTCAAGATTCAAAGAGCTGTCACTATCAGTGAAGCAAGCCATCATTAGGCTGAAGAAACAAAACAAACCCATCAGAGATAGCAAGAACATTAGGCGTGGCCAATACAACAGTTTGGAACATTCTCATAAAGAAGGAACGCACCGTGAGCTCAGCAACACCAAAAGACCCGGGAGACCACGGAAAACAACTGTGGTGGATTTCCCTGGTGAAGAAAACACCCTTCACAACAGTTGGCCAGATCAAATACACTCTCCAGGAGGTAGGTGTATGTGTGTCAAAGTCAATAATAAAGAGAAGACTTCACCAGAGTGAATACAGAGGGTTCACCACAAGATGTAATCCATTGGTGAGCCTCAAAAACAGGACGGCCAGATTAGAGTTTGCCAAACAACACCTAACAAAGCCTTCACAGTTCTGGAACAAGATCCTATGGACAGATGAGACCAGTACCAACTTGTACCAGAGTGATGGGAAGAGAAGAGTATGGAGAAGGAAAGGAACTGCTCATGATCCTAAGCATACCACCTCATCAGTGAAGCATGGTGGTGGTAGTGTCATGGCGTGGGCATGTATGGCTGCCAATGGAACTGGTTCTCTTGTATTTATTGATGATGTGACTGCTGACAAAAGCAGCAGGATAAATTCTGAAATGTTTCGGGCAATATTATCTGCTCACATTCAGTCAAATGCTGCAGAACTCATTGGACGGTGCTTCACAGTGCAGATGGACAATGACTCAAAGCATACTGCAAAAGCAACCAAAGAGTTTTTGAAGGGATAGAAGTGTAATGTTATGCAATGGCTAAGTCAATCACCTAACCTGAATCCCATTGAGCATGCATTTCACTTGCTGAAGACAAAATTGAAGGGAAAATGCCCCAAGAACAAGCAGGAACTGAAGACCGTTGCAGTAGAGGCCTGGCAGAGCATCACCAGGGATGAAACCCAGCGTCTGCTGATGTCTATGTGTTCCAGACTTCAGGCTGTGATTGACTGCTTAGGATTTGCAACCAAGTATTAAGAAGGGAAAGTTTGATTTATGATTATTATTCTGTCCCATTACTTTTGGTCCCTTAACAAGTGGGAGGCACATCTGCAAACTGCTGTAAGTCCTACACCGTTCACCTGAGTTGGATGTACATACCCTCAAATTAAAGCTGACAGTCTGCAGTTAAAGCACATTGTGTTTGTTTCATTCCAACTCCAGTGTGGTGGTGTTTAGAGCCAAAGATGTTAGAATTGTGTCAATGTCCCAATATGTCTGTAAGCTCTGGAGCAGGGTTCTTTCTCCACTTAGATTGCAAGCTCTGGAGCAGGGTCCCTCTCCTCTTAGGACCCTGCTCCAGAGCTTACAATCTAAGAGGAGAGGGGACCCTCCTCCAGAGCTTGCAATCTAAGTGGAGAAAGACTGTAAGCTCTGGAGCAGGGTTCTAAGAGGAGAAAGGACCCTGCTCCAGAGCTTACAATCTTTCTCCTCTTAGATTGTAAGCTCTGGAGCAGGGTCCCCTCTCCTCTTAGATTGTAAGCTCTGTAAACTCTAATAAAGACACTGGCATCAAGCTTAATAAAAATGTATTTATTTAACAATCATTACCTTTTTTCCTGTGTCCAGCGTGCCAGCCTGTGGCCCATAGGAGCAGCTGCACCTGCACCTCAGCCCTGCCTCTCCCAGCGTGCAAAGTGAGTGGGAGCACATGGTGGATTGGAGGTGGAGTGGGGATGTGATGCTCGTGCAGCCTAGTGGAGAGCCCAGGAACTGCAGCATTGCAGTGAATAAATTATCATAATTTAAGCCTGTTGATCCAGGGGGGGCAAGTGCCCCCCTTGTCCCATGATGTGGACACCCATGGGTGTGTGCAAAGGGGAGTATCTGCCCCTGGTTCCAAATAACCTTATGTATGCCACTGATTAGCACCCATCCCTTCCCAATATTGTGGAGTATGAAAATATGCAATAAGTATTGTTTGCTAGACGTATTATACTTTTTCAGTCAGTAATACTACAGTAGTAGTGGTTACACAAATTTATTTATGTGAGCACTAAATAACAATAACATTTATATTTTGCTTTCTCTTCAACTTCATATAATAGTGAGGGAATGATGAGGATAACACTCTCGTTTTGCCTATTAGTATGATTTACTTTTTCCACCTAATTGTGATGGGCACCATGCCATAGTTGCTTTGTAAATGACGCACAAAGCATTCTGGAACAATCTCAGCATGTTCTGATGGGTCACCTATCCCCATGGGGTCAGTGTGTCTCTATGGAAGGATGCACAAAGGGAAAACCTTGCATCTCCACCCAAAGGAAGTAATTTATTTTTAAAAATTGGTGGAAGCTGTTGGTGTTCTTTATAGAACTGATATATCCCTTCCCTTTTTCATACCTTTGATGTTGCAAAAAGATGTAAATCAGAAATGCCACATTCTCTAATCTTTG
>RXON01004334.1:0-15188 GCA_009667805.1 Leptobrachium leishanense | reverse complement strand
CCCATTCAGGACACGTCCTCAGTTACTCCCGCTGTATGCCGAGGAGGACGTGTCCCACACGTCATCAACTTTGCGGGACCCCCGGCGGAGTGACTCACCTCTCTGCCCGGGGTCCCGCGGCATTCTGACTTCAGCGTCCTCAGACGCCGTGAGATGCCGTGTATAGAGATGCTGATGGGGTTGTGTATAGAGATGCTGTTTGTATATAGAGATGCTGATGGGGTTGTGTATAGAGATGCTGTGAGGCTGTGTTTAGAAATGCTGATGGGGTTGTTTATAGAGATGCTGTTTGTATATAGAGATGCTGATGGGGTTGTGTATAGAGATGCTATTTGTGTATAGAGATGCTGTTTGTATATAGAGATGCTGATGGGGTTGTGTATAGAGATGCTGTTTGTGTATAGAGATGCTGATGGGGTTGTGTAAAGAGATGCTGTTTGTGTACAGAGATGCTGATGGGGTTGTGTATAGAGATGCTGTGAGGTTGTGTATAGAGATGCTGATGAGGTTGTGTATAGAGATGCTGATGGGGTTGTGTATAGAGATGTTGTTTGTTTATAGAGATGCTGTTGGGGTTGTGTATAGAGATGCTGTTTGTGTATGGAGATGCTGATGGGGTTGTGTATAGAGATGCTGTTTGTGTATAGAGATGCTGATGGGGTTGTGTATAGAGATGCTGTTTGTGTATAGAGATGCTGATGGGGTTGTGTATAGAGATGCTGTGAGGTTGTGTATAGAGATGCTGATGGAGTTGAGTATAGAGATGCTGTTTGTATATAGAGATGCTGATGGGGTTGTGTATAGAGATGCTGTTTGTGTATAGAGATGCTGATGGGGTTGTGTATAGAGATGCTGTTTGTGTATAGAGATGCTGATAGGGTTGTGTATAGAGATGCTGATGGGGCTGTGTATAGAGATGCCTTGCGGCGCCGAAGTGCGGCCTAGCTCCGATGGGGGACGCCATCTTGGATGGCGGCTCCACCCCGGGTCCCCCCCTCACTGCCTGACGTCCTCACGCATAGCGTGATGATGTCAGATAGCCGGGGAACCCCTAGCTGCCCGGAATCCCCTGGTGGAGATAGGGGGTTCATTTGAACCCCGATATCTCCAGAACCGTGGCAGCTAGGGGGTCATGGAGGGTGTCAATCGAAAGGCCTGAGCATGATACCCAACATGACCAGGTATAATGTAAAAAATATATATATATAAATAAAAACATGTATTTTTTTGTGTGTTATTTTTATTAATGCAGCAATATTGTTCACATTTCAATTATAATGTGAACAATGATGCTGCACTAATGATTTCTTTCTATGGGGTGCGTTTGCTACAAATCACGTAATTCCCCCCACAAAATGTAACAAGTCCCCATTTCTAATTTTTGTACAAGCGCACCCCATAGAAAACATAACCGCAAACGCTCATGTGATAAAATGTGAAAAAAAAACACTTTACACACAGCAGATGATTAAAAATTTAATTTTTATTGCATTTTTTGTCATAATATACAGGCAGGACATGACGTATACATATAAAAATGATATATTATGAATCTGCGGAGTCTGACGGAAAGAACGATATCTAATATGTCTGGGTCATTTAATAAAATGTGGCTTCAAATTGCGTTTAAACATGATGAGCGAAAGCATTAAAAATGAGCTAAGGGGTTAAACAGCATATCAGAGGAAGATTTAGTAGAGAAATGAACACTTCTCAGAAGCATAGGTGTAGTTTGATACATGTTCAGATCAGGAGACACCACACCCTCCGTCTCTAACAATGTATCGAATTCATCAGACCAGACTAATTAAAAGCACAACACTAATTAACACCTGTTGTTTACGCCGTTTGAGAACACAGGTCATTTAGAGGTGAGAATCTTTGCACCTAGAAATTAGTTTTTAATTCAATATCTAATAAACCATTGCTTATAATATCCTGCAGTAAAGAGTCTCTTTATTTCTAGATTTTTTTGTATTTTTTAAGCATTTTTTTCAAAACAAAAAAAATTCCGAACTCGAACCGAACACGCCAAAAAGTTCGAAGTTCGCGAACTCGCGAACGGCTGTTACCGGAATCTGCTAGGTTCACTCGGGACGAAGCCGGACCGGACACGAGCAAGGATTGTCTGAACACGAGTCTCTTCAGGAAAGGCAAACTTTATTTGTGACGTCACACAATGCTCACACAGGATTAAATCGCAAAGAGTGAGCCCCGATCTCACCCCGACGAGGGGTTTTATACCCCGAATACATAATTAGGTACATTCCAATTAGCCCACCTCCCGGTGACACTATCCCACCCCTCGTGGGTTAGTACCTCCCTTGGTTAATTACAAAGGCATTCCATACATTGGCCGTAAATTGGCAAACTTCATGTTAGTCTGACAGTTCGTGATTTGCTGCGGCACTCAATCCGGGCCGTGCCCACCTCCCTAGAGGCTATGTTTATTTGTCACAGATAAGACATGGTCTGTTTTCTACGCTCTCTTTGTCTCTCTGCAGGCCTTTGTGACCTTGATGTATCCATTCGTCATCCTGTCTCTCCGTGCCAAGAGCGGCCCGGATCTTCCTCAATTTTAATTGCTTCTCTGCTAATCTAACACATTCCTAAAATTCTATGTAAGCTTCATTCTAGTTTCTACTGAAATCTAAATAGTTATTTCAAGTGAACCAATATTCTGAACAAGATGGCCGCCTGGCTCATAATGGCGACCATCTTCCAGCCTGATTCCACTTCACGGCCAGAGTTCGAATCGAACTCCGAACTGATCGAACCGAACAGCTCATCCCTAATTAAGAGGAGGCTGCCATCTTCAAAAATGCAGCACGGGGAAGCAGCCATCCACCTGCACTGCAATTCTGCACAATGTCATCATCACTCCGAGCCGGGCAGTGCAGTGCCGGTTACCATGGAGATTGCGAGTGAAGAGGAAGTGGGAAAGAAGGAATGGATTCAGTGCAGCAGCTGCTCTTGCAACTCATCTAGGAGTCTGTCCTGCTGCCTCTCCCATGTAAGCTCGTGGTCCTCCTGAAGTGAGTGGGAGCAAGCGGTTGGTGATGGGAAGAGGCGGAGACAGTGGAGAGGAAGAGATGTTATCACAGTACACTCCCACACAGTCTGGCAAATTGTCTCTAACTCTAATCACTTGCAAGCAGGCAGGACACCACACGGCAGCATGGCAGAAGCAGATTTTTGGCCCCCCTCGCTCTGGCAGCAGGCCAGCACGATGCCGTCTTACATTTGCCCCAGCCCTGAGTGTGAGTGTCCGCTCTGGGCTCCCTCCTCCATAGTCTGGAGGTATGCTGGCAAGATTGACTGGCTCTGTTCGCAGGCTCCCACATCACTCTCGAGCTCCCTCCTCTCCTGCATGCATCACGTGGATGAAGGGGGCGGTGCTAGCGCAACGTGCCGTTCCCTTCCCAACTTGTGGTTTTAATTTGGGAGGTACGCGCTTAGCAGACCGCGGCCGCCCCCGAGTAAATAAAGCTAATGGGAGCATTCCAGTGGTCGGGGCCGGCTGCGCCCTAGGCAGCACTGCGCTCTAGGCGGCCGCCTAGCGGTAGCACCGGCCTTGTAGATATATATATAAAAATTCAAACGATAACCAGCCACACGGAGACTTAGTAATGAAAAACTTTTCTTTTATTAATTTGACGTTTTAGTCCTCATAGGGATTTTCATCAGGAAAAAACATACATCACTATCACAGGTTTATATACACAGTATACAAACATGGTTCAATCAGCAATTCACCACATGATCTCAAAAATAAACACATCAGCAAGCCCTTAGTGTTGCCATAGCAACGTATCAACAACAGCTTCCCTAACGCATCAACAAGACCTTATTGTTGCCATAGCAACGTATCATCAACATTAGCTTCAATAACAACACATAAGTAAACTGTTCCCATTTAATGTACTACTGTAACAATGCATCATTTCTGATCAAACATAACTATATATCATTTTTTTTATTAGAAAATATACAAGAATAAACAAAAATATTAGTTTACTCAAAAGTTAGTGTTCATTTTTTTTAAAGTAAACGGAGGTCTCCTCACCATAAGGAGCAGCTGGCATGAAGAAAACAACAAACTTTTGCACCAAGTGATTCATCATCTAACAGGTAAAAAGGGGGGTAATGAACTCCTCTCATTAAGCCCCCTAGGTACCAAGGTATCCAGCTGGTGGATCCAATATGGTTCTCTCTTTAGTAACAATTTTGCCAGATAACCATCCCATAAGATAAAGGAGGAATATGATAGGGCAAAATTGTGTGTATTCTTTATAAGACATATCTGTAATCACCAATCTACAGGCACAATTGAATGTTCCTGTAAAAAAAAAAAATACAAAGATTAAAACAACTAAACTGTCTCAAAGTATGTCATGCCTGTTTATTATCACTGGGTTCTGTAGCGCCATATAGTATCTGGCTCTCAATGTTTCTAAATAGTAAATATAGTTCTTAATTTACTGCCGTCCCTTAAAGTGCAGATATGTATATCAACCTTGACACAGATCTTAGAATTTACCAGCTGTGATGTCACACTCTTTATGATGTCACAATCCACACGGAGTATAAATCATGCAGGTGAGGCTAGAGCTGCTCATTCGAGGTTAATAGTTGTTGAGAATGGTTTCAAAAATGTCTTGCATTTTCGGATTATTCTGGCTATTGGCGATTTTGCATATGTTTGCTGCGGGCTTCCCAATACGAGCAAGGAAAGGTAAGCAGGATTAGATATTCCTAAATACAGATGCTTTTGTTTTCTTTAATAGTTTAATTATTTTACAGTAAATAAGTGATTGCTCCACATCAACATTACATGTATTGTTGTATACATTGAGTTGTGCGTGTGTGTGTGTGAGGCCGTAAGGGACAGGGGGCTTGTAGATAAAGGGGGATATAAATAGATTAAGCTAAAAAAAATCATATTTTGGGGAAATTATTGGTTTACCTGATCCAAGAGCACGGAATGAGAGTTTGATGATAGTTCGCAAACAAAAAACCTCACTTTCACAAAATGCAAATGGTAAAGCAATATGGCAGACCCATGGACCAGCAGGTGTGTTCATTGTTGAACATGTTGGGACGGGGAAGAGAAGAGACATGGGAAAAGTCATGAAGAAACTTCCATTATCGGTTTATTAGGAACCTTATATTGTTCATTGTAGAAGTGTAGTCTTTAACCTTTCTTAGCCTTTTACCATTCACTCATGTAATGGAACATAATAAACGCTTTATATTTGCAGAAGTTGAGATGCTTCCTCGTGAGGACACATTTCCTTCGACCCAAGATCTGACGAAAAATACTAACACGGAACTGATTCCAGAAAAAGGTAAAACGAGAACCACTAACCATTAAGTTAGGTTATACTGTTTATCATGTACTTACTTTATTCCAGAAGGGCAGGTGACTTGGCGAAGTGGATAAAGAGTTAAAAATCACTTTTTTGTCTGTGCCAGACCAAAAATAAGGACTAAGTAATTAACTATTCCGCACCCACTCCCTTTAATTAATTACTGCCACCACAGCTATTATGCCTAATATATGAAACAGAGATGACTTGATGCGCCCCGTTAAATTACACACAAAAAACAAGGTTTAGTAAACCGACCCCACCAGACCCAATTTGGTAGATCGTCCCAAAACTCAAGGTTATCATAATAATGTCTGTACATTTAACTTGATTCTTATCAGACAAAGGCAGAGCTTAATAAATGAATAGTTTATTATGACGAAAAGAGTGACAGTCCATGACAGAGTTAATGTAGCAATATAACACACTGTTATGTAAATAAATGCTTTGTGCTTTCACTTGTAGCGATGGAGAAGATTCCTTTCAAGCCTATACATGCTACGAAAAGGTATAAGGCTTTGAAATTGAAGAAAAGAGTGGTACCGGGAAAAGGTAAAATAGTAAATCGAATGTCCACTGACCTTTCATACACACACTTATATATCACCTGACATTAATCCATATATAAATATATATTGCACGTTTTTGTGATTTGTTCTTTGATATTCTAACTTGCAGGGCCTGACCGGATTGTGTATCGAGAAGACGACGATTCTCTTCACATCAAGGCTAAAAAAAAGGCTAGAACGGTTGCCCCAACAGGTAAAACTATAAACTGTCCAACCTATGTCCTGTTCTAAAAAAAATTACCGTCTGACAATAAATGCATCAGCTGAGGAAGTGACCTACAGCACAAGAAGCCAGAGGTTACCTAAAAGTTAAAAAAAAAGAAGAAAGCAGCCCCATTTATTAATTCCTAAAGAAAATGTTTATTTAGTATAAAAAATGCACTTTTAATGTCCCTGTGGTTATAATGAATAGCTGGGTTCCATGCCCGGAGACGCTCATTCTGCTCTATGGAGGCTGAGCAGCATGTGCCTTGCAATGTCTATAATTCTCATTTTTCTCTTTTTCCTTGTACAGCTCCAGCTTTACCGGCTTATGTAAAGCTTACGGTAATAGCACTGTTCTTCTTGGCAATTGCTATTGGTGCCGTCATGTACATCTGCATTGGCATGTTGTAAGTGTCACTCTATATATTTCAAAATAACTACTAAAAAAATGCAATGTATTAATATATAAATATGTAGACATGTAAGATCAATGAATGAACGAATGAGACATTTTTTTTAGGGATGCTCTACGCAGTAGGAGCCCATAATCTTATCTAAGTGATCACACTAGGGTGAGCCCCCCTTCATTCATAGGGGGGGGGGCTAAGAAGGTTAATTCTGCCATCCAAATGCAGTGGCTTAGTCCTGCCCAGAATTTCAGCTCAGGTATCCTGGGTTTGGAGTACTTTAGGTATCAGCCCAATCCAAAAGGATCAATGTCTTCCCGAACTGAGAACCTCTAGGTTGGCTGCAGGGACCACTGGATTTAAGAGCATTTTTATTGGAAACTAAATGGGTTAAACTGGGAGAGAGGAGTGTGGACGGGGTCAGGAAAAATTCATGTTTAACCTCTCTCTTAAGTACCCCCTTCTGTTTTAACCATAGAATTTCCTCTTAAGTATGAGACATACATATTTATATATACATGCTCTGTTAATTTGTTTTTGTTCAAATCCTTAATTGGGATAAAACCAAGAATAATCATAATTTATATGGCAATTAAGAAAATATTTGTAGAAATACTTTGAGTCTGGATTTATTTTTTAAATATCACTTATTGTTTACATTTATCTCCATCTTGTCCCATTGTAGCATTGTGCAGGAGAGAAAGCTCAGACAGGCACTGAAAGAAGTGATGGAAGAAGAAGACTTTTAAGAAGGTAACTGGAATCACTAAAGTGAAATCGGAATGTGAATGAGATAAAGTGTGATTTAATAATCAAGCTGTGTATTATTGCTCTAAACAAGCTATTGTGGCTTAAATATTTGCGCTCCCTTGGCAGCTCACCTCCGCTGTACAAAAGTCTTTATTTATAGGATAACTCCCATGATATCTTAATATATAACTATTCTTTTATGAAAGATATACTCACAGTATCAACGATTTAGAAATGATAAGGATATAGAGGTTAGAGGAGATAAAAGTATTAATATGAATATGGAAGAAACGTGCAGAAAGTGAATTCTCTAATCAGCAATTATTGAGCAATGTTATTAAGTTGATGCACTAGGGGCTAACAATGGCTCCTTTTAAATGGATTTTATTAAATATAACATTTTTACACTATGGATCACAAAGTTGTTTTGTTAAAATCTTTTAAGACTGGCTGATCCAATCAGGAGTCTGGAAACAAAGCTTCCTTCTCCTTAAGAATGAATACGAGATCAAATTACAATTCAATCACTATCCTCCACTATCTCATCTTAAAAGTAACCTCCGAACTGTTTAGAATATGACATTTTTCATGGAACACGGTGTGTAATTGAGTAATGACATAAAGTAATTGAGCATTAGAGAGTAGATAAAATTTTTTTTAAATAAATCATTTTAACAATAATTTCATTTTCTTTCCCTAGGGAGCGGGGAACCGACACGTACAAAGACTGGGAAGAGGATAAAGAAAAAGGAGAGCCCTCCAGTCATCAACCCCTTCCCACCAGACGGGTAGTGCCCAGAGGGAGGACCTTAACGCCAACAGGGTGTCATAGCACACCCCGCAGCTCTCTCCTGCCCCTCCTAAGGTCTGCCTCTGCAGTCAACATCACTGGCTGATGAGGGACGTTCCGAGTTCAGTGAGCCCACGTCCGCAAATGACCGGTGCCTGCAAGGGTACAGTCCAGCAAGTGGCAATTAAAGTCAACATGGGTGCCGCGAGGACTTTTTAGAAGGTCCCACGCCGGGAAGGAGTTAATTTAGAAAGTTCAACGTTGAAGACTTTCATAAGACTCTCTGTTTTTTAATGTCGCATTGTTAACCTTAATCTTAATAAAGGTTCAATAGACGACATTTTGGACCGTGTGTTTATTCACTTGCCCTTTTCAGCACTGTTTCTTTAGATAATTGCTATGTTTCTACCTCACTAACATCATGCATTTCGTGTCCCGTTACCCGTATTGGCACATCATGGCCGCACTTTAACCTGAACAAGTCTTTAACCGCCGGACAGTAAGACCTGTTTCTTTGTGGCAGATTTCTGGTTATGCTATAGTTAGGGTAAGGAAAGGCGAGGGTTAGGGTTACTGTTAGATTTCTTCATTTATTCTTTTGTCTACTGGCAGCAAAGACTACACAGGAATCTGTATCTATGATAGAAAGCAGAGGCTCTGTGGGTAAAGGGGTGGTCTCCACCTGTAACATCTTTGGTTCTTTAAAATATAGGTATACTGATGAAAGTATTCACACCCCTTTTTCATACCTACCCCTTAGCTGAATTTTCAGAAAAAAGTAAAACACATGTTTGGGGTTTTTAACTAAGATTGTAAATACCAAATTTCACACCTTTGGTTTCACATTTTTTTTGGTTTGGTTTACTGATAAAAGTATTCAACGCCCTTTTTGCCCCCCCTCCAACTGGATTGTTGGAAAATGGTAAAATAAGTGTTTTTTTTATTTCTCAAGACGGATCAAAATACGAATTTTCACGGCTTTAATATGGTCTGTTATTGAGATATAGGTATCCTGTTTAAAAGTTTTCACCCCCTTTTTTCACCTACAGTTGGGATTTTTGGAAAATGGAAAAAGTATTTTTTTATTTTTCAAGAAGATTGCAAATACCAAATTTCAAAACTCTAACATCTTTGGTTTTTGAAATATAGGTATACTGATAAAAGTATTCACATCCCTTTCCCCACCCCCCTTAACTGGCTATTCGGAAAATGGTAAAACGTGGGGGGTTTTTTGTACCAAGAATGTAAATATCGAATTTCATATCTGTAACATCATTGGTTTTTGAAATAAAGGTTTTCACCCCACTTTCCCCCCCCCACTGGATTTTTGGAAAGTGGTAAAATATGTGTTGTTTTATTTTGAAGACGAATCTAAATACCAATTTTCACGTCTGTAACATCTTCTGTTTTTGAGAGATAGGAATCCTGTTGAAAAGTGTTCACCCCCCACCTTTTTTCACCCACCGCGTGAGATTCTTGGAAAATGGTAAAACATTTGTTTTTTTTATTTTTCAAGAAGATTGTAAGTGCCAGATTTCACACCTGTAACAGCTTTGGTTTTTGGAAATATAGGTATACTGATAAAAGTATTCAACCCCCCTTTCTTCACCCTCCCACTGGATTTTTGGAAAATGGTAAACTAGGTGTTTTTTTTGTTTCTCAAGACAAATCAAATCCCCTTTTCACCCCCTTAGGGGCGGATTTTCCAAAACTCCTTCCATAGTGGGTGCCTACATCAAATAAACAGTGCACCTTCAAAATTTCACATTCTTAGTTTAAACGGTTTCAGCTGGGCGTTGATGAGTCAATCAGTCAGGACTTTCGCGTTTATGATAAAAGTATTCAACCCCCCTTTTTCCCCCCCAAGGAATTTTCAGAAAATGGTAAAATACCTGTTTTTTTTATTTGTCAAGATGAATCTAAATACCGATTTTCACGTCTGTAACATGTTCTGTTTTTAAGATATAGGTATCCTGTTTAAAATATTTAAAATATTCAACCCCCATTTTTTGCCCCCCCAGTTGAATTTTTGAAAAACGGTAAAATATGTGTTTTTTTAGTTTTCAAGAAGAATCTAAACACCGATTTTCAGGTCTGTAACATTTTCTGTTTTTGACATATAGGTATCGTGTTTAAAATATTCAACCCCCTTTTTCACCCCCTTAGTGGGTGCCTACATCATAAAAACAGTGCACCTTCAAAATTTCACGTTCCTAGGTTGAACGGTTTCAGCTGGGCGTTGATGAGTCAGTCAGTCAGTCAGGTCTTTCGCGTTTATATAAATAGATATAAAGGGCAGGTGCTAAGTCTTTTGGCACCCTAGGCAAAAAAAACTATTTGGCGCCCCACGACCACTCCAGCCCATTCCATTTCCACGCTTTTCACGCTTTTCACAATGCTTTATATCAATAGAACTCACAATAATGCTCAGTATGTACGAGCGTATCACAGAGCTGCACAGCAATAAGACTCACCTAAAATGTCTTTTCATACAGGCTGCCGCCCCAAGCAGTTGTTTATGAATAGATTAAAGGAAAAGCATTTACCGTCATTTGAAACGTCATTTTTTTTGTTTTTATGTTTTTAAATGTTTCTATACATCCTAGAAATCCGCCACTTCACGGGCAGGTTATGGGGACCTCCTAGGCACGATATTTGAAGGAATTTTTCATTTTTATTTTTAACCCTTATGTAGCGCCGTTTTAAAAATCTTGCTGTGGCAGTACCTATTTTTGGCCACAAGATGGAGACTATCGCGATCAGAGATACTGGACATTGGGACTACAATGCCCGGCATGCTTTGCCAGAAGACAGGAAGTGGGTGGGGACTGGACACTTACATCCTCTGCCTCGTGGAGAAGGTTCCAGAGCGCGCCAGGGAACGAGAAAGCAGACGCACTGAGGAGATTGCGAGAGACCTAGGCTAAAGCCGAGGGAGACCTGTTATTCTGTTTGGGTCACTCAACCTGAGGAGAAGGAGACTTGTCAGAGCCCAGACATTGCTGCAGACCGGCGGAATCGAACGGAGAGCAGGCGGTGAGCTGGACAAGCTGCATGAAGTCAGACAACGGATCCGGCCGCTAGTATCCCCAGTCAAAATCCGGAGGAGAGACGTCCTGGGTCAGAGGAGCCTAAAGCCTGCGTCGGATGGGTGAGAGGCCTCCAAGGCTATTTGTGATTAAAGGTCAAGCTGCTGTTTTCTCTTTAAAGTCCACAGGGCCCCAACTGACTAGTCGAAGACTTTCCTTCATGTAAATTCACTGGCCAGTTGAACAGTACCCGGGTACCACATACATACATATACACCTTTTTACATTCCGGGACTTAACCTGTGCAGGACTCATTCTGTTACGAATCGGAACAAGGGGGTTAAAGATAAAGTTACGTTCCGAACTATATTTTTCTCTTTTACGCTGCGCGTTTAACGCAATACGAAGGGATTGTATGTTTTGGGTTTCCCTACGTGTCCCCTTTTTCTGAACTATCGGGAAATTGCATTCTTTTATGTTCAGTCGCGAATATTTTATTTTCCGAAATACGAAGCCTCGTGTTTCGTTTCTTTTCCGCTGCGCATTTTACCGTGATACGAAAATACTGTAATAATACTTGTGAATACCGTGCTTCAATATCTGCTCAAGATTTTAGTAAACTATTTAAATGATAAAAACTCACAACTGTGTTGGAGTATATTTATTCCCTAGTGCGGGGAGACTGACCCGTGGTTCATTTTCAGCGGCTCCTCCGGGAGTGAGCGCTACACGTGGGCGCGTTTCCGGGATCCAGTCTCTGGAAAAACCGCATCTAAAGGGTTAAATATGGATCCAGACACTGTTGCCGAGTGGTGTGGGGAGCACAGTAGCCAGTCAGAATGTTGTATAGTTATGGATATTCCAGCAGACACTTGGGCTGAAGATCAGATTCGCCAGGCCGTGGCCACGCTAGCACCAGATCATCGGGGGTTAATACTGGACATGGAAAAAACCCAGATACTTCTCACATGTATGTTCTTCTCGAATGGAGAAAGGGTGTTCCGCCATGTTTTCAGGGCACGAGCGTGAAACTGGCCGAAGAGGTGGAAGTCCAACTAATTAAGCCAAGTACGCCACGTGGCGAATCCGCAAGTGTTTCCGCGCCTAGTCCGTTGGCCATGATAGGGCCTGAATTTATCGTGGCTATTGGAGATCTACTGGCTAAATGTCAGAAAACAAGCCCTCCTCACACTAACTTCGGTTATCGACGGTTAAGAAATTTTACAGGAAACGTACCAACTCCGGCGGGAGAAGAAACTTTTGAAGAATGGGTGGAACAGGCAATGCAGGCTCTGGATGAGTGGGATGTCCCTGAGGCCCAGAAAAAGCAAAGGATCACCGAGAGCTTAAAGGGACCTGCGTCAGAAGCGGTGAGAAACCTAAAACTGAGTAGAAAAGATTGTACTGCTTTGGATTATTTAAACGTTCTTGAAGAAGTTTTTGGGCGAACTGAAAAGGCGGCCGAATTGGTATATCAGTACGAACACACCTATCAGAGAAGAGGTGAAAGGATGACCGAGTACATGAGGCGCCTGGATAAGATTCTACACCAGATACTCCTGAAGAAAGGGGCCGAACCGGCCGAAGTAGATAAGATCCGAATAAAACAGATCCTGAGGGGCTCTCAACCTCTAGATCCAGTGATGATGCAGCTGAGAAGCAGAGCAGGTAACCAAGAGTTAAAGTACCTGGAACTGATCCGAGTTGTACGAGAGGAAGAGGCTTTACTAGAAGAGAAATCTTTCAGGCGGGGGGAAAGGGCTTATGCACAACCTGTGAGACATAACGACGGTCTGTAGCCTGAAAGCGACTCTCTAGATACCTATGGATCTGATGAGGACGAACAAGAACACCTAGTTGTTTTTAAATCTACAGAGAGGGCTGCTAAAGAATCGAACCTCCCTGAACGGGGTGAATTGCCCAAAACTGTCAAGGAGTTCAGGAAGCTCAAGTTGAATTGCAACAAGCGCACGCGGAACTGTGTCGGGTATTGATGAAGGTGACAGAGATGCAGGCAGAAATGCAGAAATTCCTCACAGGTATGCAGACGACGGGCTGCTGTGGCGTCTGGTCCAACTCTTTAACCAAATCCCAACAAGCAACTACGTCTCCGCTCTCTAAGAAGAGATGTTTTGGGTGTGGAGAAATGGGCCATTTCCGCGCACAGTGCAAAGGCCGAAAGCCTGAGAAGGATAGAGTCAAGGGACTGTTGGAAGCCCTGGAGGGACTGTTATCTACCTCACCGGCGGGAAACGCCAGAGGGCACCAGTGAAGGAGCAACCTGAGTGCCCGAGGGTTGAACCCCGCTCCAGAAACCAAGCAAAGGCTAAGAGGGCGAAAAGGCCCAAAGCCGAGCCGACTGTAGAGCCTGCCAGGACTGAAAGAGTCACTCCCTTAGCATCCGGGTCTACGTCATGGGGAAGCAATGCCACCCAAAACCTGCACGGGCCAAGAAAAAGGCCAGGGTACAACAAACTGGGTCTAAGTGTCCGGATACCGCCACCAAGTTTCCCGACCAACTGATAGGTCCTTCTCCTATTGTGCCAATCCAAGTGGAAGGAGTCTACACCAAAGCCCTGTTGGATTCCGGGGCTCAAGTGACATTGATCTACAGAGACTTCTACGAGAAACACTTAAAGCACATTCCTCTGCAAGAATTGAAGGATTTGGAAATATGGGGTATCGGCACTGAGAAACTCCCTTATGACGGGTACTGCAAGTGAAGTTGGAGATCGGATCTGAAGTCATCGGGCAGTCTGGGGGTTGTGATGCATTGGCTATTGTGTGTCCTCGACCCTCGGTGCGAACAGAAGCTCCCTGATAGTGGGGACGAATACTGACCTAGTGCGGCGTCACCTGACGCCTATCGTGTTGGAAGAAGGTTCAACTCAAGGAGTACACCCAATGTTACGTCCGGTCTATCAGAGGATGGTCGAAGAACGAAAGGCACCTGCCGAGGTGGGAAGACTGTGGAGACTGGGTGGAACAGAGAAGGTTCTGCAAGCAGGAGAAGTAGCGAGTTTCCGGGCTTCAGTCAAGTTGAATGGATCGCAACCAGGCCCCTATGTGGTGCTGGGAACCGATTTTGATCATGGGAGTGAAACCGGAGTCGAAGTAATTCCTGAAATAATCTCCACCAAAGCTCTGAAGAGAACACGAGGAAGAGTCTCGGTCAGCGTATGCAATGTGACGGATTCTCCAGTAGTCCTTAAAGCACGAATGCCTATCGGGCAAGTAGAGTCTGCTACACCCCTCTCTACCGATTCAGGAGGGGGAGTGGGTAAAGAGATTCCAGATGAAAGATTCTACCCCAAGGACGCTCCCATTTCACCTGAGTGGAAGAAACGTTTTCAGTCTCAAGTCCTAAAGTGGAAGGAATTGTTCTCAAAAGATGAGTTTGATGTGGGCCTAGCAAAGAGTACTGAGCACCGCATTCGGTTACAAGAAGACAAGCCGTTTCGTGAAAGGTCAAGGCGAGTTCCGCTAGGAGACTTGGATGATCTGCGAGAGCAACTGAATGAATTGCAAAGAACCAAGGTGATTCAAGAGTCCAGGAGTCCATACGCATCTCCTATAGTGTTGGTCCGGAAGAAAAATGGTTCTGTCCGCTTATGCATAGACTACCGCACATTGAACCGGAGAACCATCCCCGATCAATATGCCACTCCTCGGATAGAAGATGCCCTACAGTGTTTGTCTGGAGCAAAGTGGTTTAGTGTACTAGACCTGCGAAGCGGGTATCACCAGATACCAATGCATCCTGAAGACAAGGAGAAAACTGCGTTCATCTGTCCACTGGGGTTCTTTGAATTCAACAGGATGCCTCAAGGTCTTACGGGGGCTCCAGCCATGTTCCAACGGTTGATGGAGAAGACAGTCGGGGATATGAATCTAATCAATATTAGTGTACCTGGATGACATAATTGTGTTTGGGAAGACTCTGGAAGAACATGAGCAACGTTTGGAGAAGTTCTTGAAGAGGCTCCATGAAGAGGGGCTGAAACTGTCTCTAGAGAAATTCCAATTCTGTCTACCGTCTGTTACGTATTTGGGACATGTGGTCTCAGCAG